>CABHPR010138402.1:3396-26260 GCA_902168415.1 Peromyscus melanophrys
GCTTGCCTCTGCCTCCTGAGTGCTGGGATTAAAGGCGTGAGCCACCAACGCCCGGCGAAATACAAATTTATGAGAAACATTTTTATAAATAGTCAACATCCTTAGGCATCAGGGAAATGAAAAGAAGACTACTTTGAGATTTATCTTATTCCTGTCAAAATGGCTAAGATTTTTAAAAATGGAAGACAAATGACAGCAAATGCTGGCATGTGGCATGTATGTGGGAAAAAGGGGACACATACTGATTGTTGGTGGCAAGGCCAACTGGTGTAGAAATAATGGAAGTCAGTGTAGAAAAACTAGCCATAGATTTACTACATTTTCCAGATCGACCACGCTCTAGTCATAATAGCCAGGGAGTGGAAATGGACCAGATGATGATTGACCGATGAATGGAAAATGAAAATGGGATATATTTACACAATGGAATTCTCCCTCTAAACAAGATTAATGCATTGACATGTAAATAGATAGAGCTGGAAACATGTATTCTGTGAGAGGTAACCCAGACTCAGAAAGACAAATGCTACTTTTTTTTTCTCTTGTTTTTAGATGTTGACTTTGAATCTTTAAATATATGTGTTTCATTTAGAATACCCATAAAGGTCAGGAAATTAGTAAGGGGCTATGGTGGTATAGTTTTCAAGAGAGAGTAAATAGAATGCTCTGGTATAAAGAGTTGAAGAAGAATGATGGAATAGGATGGGTTAAACTGGGGTGGCAGATGTGTAGGAAGGATAGAGTAGGAAACATAGGGAGGGGTGGCTAGCATCAAAGACCTTTCAAAAAAGTCAGATGTAAGCTTACAAATAAAAAGCTCAGACTGGCAATGGATTATCAGTTTTAAAGTTTCTTTGCCATGGACCTATAGACCCAGAGACCCACAAACAATAAAAGCAATTGCCAGTGAGTGCTCTTGGTTCCCCTTCAGAACTTGACAGCAAGACCTTACTGCGGAAGGCACCAGAGAGCCGAGTCACAAAACATGGAGAAATAAAGCCGGTATTGACATGGAAGCTTCATCTTTACTGGCTAGCTTCCACGGGGCTAGAAGGTGCTACGCATGCTCCTGGAGGATAAAAGTAATCCTCAATCTTACCCACCTGTGAACCTGTGGGCTAGAATAATTACTAGGAAGACATGCCCACTGTTGCAATAATCACACACACACACACACACACACACACACACACACACACACACACACCATGCTGCTAACAACTACTTTCTGATTAGGTTCAAGTCCCACTCCACAAAATGAAACCCATGTCTAGCACCTTATTGGGTGAAGACCCAGTACCAGACCTGGAGATTGTGCATCTCTCAATGGTACACATGTTATTCCCCTACTCTCAATGCTCAGGGATCATTGTGGAAGAAAGGGTGGGAAGACTGTAAAAGCCAGGGGCAATGTTTTCAAGACACAAAAAGGCAGTTACATCTATAAACTCATAGGTGTTGTGACAACCTGCACAAAACCGACATAACATAAAGCCAGTATGGAAAAGAAAGGTGGGAATGATGTTCAGTTCCTACGTGAGAAGCTATGGGGAGGGGGAAGCCAGTATTTTTTAACAATACAGTCCCCGGCAGATTAACCACACTCCAGTAGAAGGCTATGCATTTAATAGTATATGAACAACACAAATTGGACTTGGTTGCTTAAAAAAAGATATAGGAATATAGGACATAAGGGTGGGTAGGACAGGGGGACTGGGCTAGGATGAATATGATCAAAGCATATTGTGTAAAATATTTAAACTACAATCAAAGTAAGAAAAAAATCCCATAAACTACAAGGTAAAATGTCAAGAAATTCTTTTGTAATAATGTTTTTATTATTATTTTAAACATTCAATATACTGCACCTTTGTTTTGCACTATTTAAATTTAATTAAAATGTGATTATGTCACTTCTCTTCATCTCTGTCCTTCCTCCAACCCCTTCTGTGCTCTCCCTCCAACTTTTCCCATGTCACCCTATCATTCTCTCTTATATTGATGACCTATTTTGATTATTATTGTTACAAATATATATATATATACACATATATATATATTTAAATACACACACACACACACACACACACACAGTCCACTTAGCATGGATTGTGTAGATATGATTTCAGGACTGACACTTTGTATGGGATAACTAATTAGGGTTAATGTTAAAAACCCGAGTGAATATAAGAGGTTTTGGTTTTTTGAACAACAAATTTCATTACCTCAGTATAATCTCCACAGCCTAATGAATCAGGAACTAAAGGCAGTAGGATATTTTAATTTTTTTACCAGACTGAATCAGCTTTGGTCACTGATCAGTTAACAATAAGAACTGTTATTGTGGGATCTCTTTTTCCAATTCTTAACATAACATACCTGGAATTTTCTTATGAAAACAATAAAATAAAATTGCTCTATGCCACTGGATTTAACAGGAGAAAATGTTAATTTTTATTCCATCATGCAGTCAGAACAGCAGCCTGTTTGTACTAATGTTTTGTTATCCTATGAAATTCTCTCACTTTTGAGAGAACACATCTTAAAATTGTTCTGTTTCTTACCTTTATTTAAAATATCATTTTTACTCCTGATCAAAGAGACGTCAAGCTAATTGCTATCATTGTTATTTTCAAGTTACTATCTTCATCAAATGGATAAATCTCAGATCATACTTAGAGTGTTATTTTCCAAGACTAATCTTAAATATAGAATATAATTTGCAGGGTTTTTTTTGACCACAAATTCAATTGTAGACAAAAATCACACAAATCCGTGCTTTTGACTCAGTAAGAATAGCAACACCAAAGTCATGATATATGTTTGTGTGAGCACCTCTACATTTTTTTTATAGGGCTTCAGCACTATCATGAATAAAATGTGAAATACCTCTCTAAGACTGTTTAGTTCATATATATATATTTATAAATATCTAGTGCGTAACTTCTCAGAAACATACAATATACATATAATCATCTAATATAATGGAGAAAGGAAGAGAGGGATAGACACACACACACACACACACACACACACACACACACACAGAGAGAGAGAGAGAGAGAGAGAGAGAGAGAGAGAGAGAGAGAGAGAGAGAGAGAGATTTTCAGATTTCTCAGATTCTATGCTCTATGGAACCATGAACCCTACACTTGTGTTCTCTAAACCTCTGGAAAACATGACTCACCTTACTGAAGGTTTTTATGACTAGGATTATTTCCTCCTGAGGTGGTTTGAATGAGAATGGTCCTCACAGGCTCACATGTTTGAATGCTTGATCTCTAGTTGGTGGAACTGTTTTGAAAGGATTAGTAGGTGTGGCCTTGTTGGAGGAGGTGTGCCTTTGGCTGTGGGCTTTGGCAGTTTCAAAAACCCATGACAGGCCCAGTTAGCTTTCTCTCTGCCTTGTGCTTGTAGATCTGATGAAAGCTCTCAATACCTGCTTCCATATTATACTGGCCTGCCTTCTACCATGTTTTCAGATATGATGGTCATGGACTTATTATATAAAACCTAAGTCAATGAACTCTTTCTTCTATAAGTAGCCTTGTTCATGGTATTTTAGCACAGTAATAGAAAAGTAATGAAGACACTCCACTAACAGAAGATCTGACTGTTTTCCTGTAGGATGTGTTTGCTTCTGTAATAAACAAACTGAGGCCGGGCGGTGGTGGCACACGCCTTTAATCCCAGCACTTGGGAGGCAGAGGCAGGCGGATCTCTGTGAGTTCGAGGCCAGCCTGGGCTACAGAGTGAGTTCCAGGACAGGCTCCAAAACTACACAGAGAAACCCTGTCTCGGAAAAAACAACAACAACAAAAAATAATAAACAAACTGAAGCCATCAATTCCTGTCTTCACCAAGTAAAATTTGCATTTATTTATTTTTAATATTTAATAAAAGTTCAAAGCAAAAGACTAAAAAATAAGCTTTCAATAGACTAGACACTTTCAGGAGTTCAGAAGAAAGTTAAGTAGTAGAAATTAAACAGAAACAGCTCAGTGATCAATGTTAGATTGCAGTTTTCATTTGGCTCCTGAAGAGAATTTAAGAATTGGAAGAAAGTGTAAAGGACTTGGTTGGATTTCTTTTTTCTGGCCCTGCATGAGGGATTGTGTGTCTGGGCATTTTATCATTCCTTCTTTTTTTTTTTTTTTCATCTAGTATCAGATCAGGAAAATATCAACCACTGACTCTGAGCAATGCTTAGTTTAATAACTCAGATGTGGTAAGGATTAAATAGTTTAGCAGTCTAATCCTTGAGATCAAGCACAAAGTCATGGGGCACCAAGATTGTGTCTCAGCTTTTTCAATATCTAATTACAGAGACACACTGAGTATCTTAGAGGAGAAGAGAAGCTTGTCAAAATCAACATTTCTTCTTGGTGCATATCCCTAACTGAACATCAGGAGATGCTGTGTCCTCAATTTTATGTTAAAGATGCAAAATTACAGATTTTTTTTTTTTTTACAACTCAGTCATATAGTGGAATTTATCTGTGAATTTTTAAACCAGATTTGCACCATCCCATTCCAAACCTGCTGAAATGGATTACCTGAGAAAAAGTGTTTGACAAATATTCCCTAAAGAAATCAATTGTAATCAAATTTGAAACACTGACCACATTCACTGATGGTTTCATGTGAGCAGCTCCTTGCCATTTTAATTGTTTTCTAGGTTTACTGAACACTCAAGTTGGTAATAACTTAAAATGAGGAAATAAGATTTCACTTAGATTCACTAAAGTCAAAACTTTATATAGTAACACCCTAGTGCCTAAACTTTTTATGAAATTTCAGATGGCTTACTCTTAGCCATATTGAATGTGTTACATTTTTAGCTTTCTGGGACCAGAGCATATTTTCTTAGTGATGATACTGCATATTCAGCAAACTATAAACATTTAGAAGTATGCACATGTATAAAAGGAAGGCAGCTTGCAGCAGCCATTCCTTTCTTTAGAAAGGTATTACAAAGAATATTGTAGACAATGAAACTGGAGACTGCACACCTCTGTGGGATAATTCAATAAACATCTTTCAAATCATAAGAGAGTAAAACACACTGTTGGATAAGTTTGAAACTGAAGGTCAAGATCTTAATAATTGCTGTGTCATAAGTGACAATACTTGGCATTTTTTTAAATAAAAAAATCACCAGTGAACTATTACCTTCATCTGCTCAATAGGAAAATAAACTTCTTTATGCAGTTGGCACTAGTAAAATTCCAGATATAAATGTACAAAATATAATGTAAAAATATAAAGAAATTCTTTTTTAATTTTGCTGTGGGATATCTTTCTGTATGCTATGAACATGTGTTGCTCTAAGTGGTTGATAAATAAAGCTGCATTGGCCTATGGCAAGGCAGCTTAGAGGCAGGCAGGAAATTCAAGCAGATAGACAGGAAGAAGAAAGGAGAGGCAGAGAAGAGACACCAGCCACACAAGGAGCAACATGTAATGGGATGCAGGTAAAGCCACAGAACATGTGGCAATACATAGATTAGTAGTTAGGGGTTAATATAAGATATAAGAACTAGCTAGCAAGAGGCCTGCCATAGACCATAAAGTTTGCAAATAATATAAATCTCTGTATGTTTACTTGGGATCAAGCAACTGGGGGAGGGAGAGATTCTTCCTGACTGCAGGGCTGGGCAGGACCAGAGAAAACTTGTAGCTACATTGGCTGCCCAACGTGTTGGCTCAACTTTCCACCTAAAACTTGAGAGAACTTAAAAAAAGATTCTAAAACGGAGCTAAAAGCAGCTTCCTAGTGTGTCTCTCAGGCCAGCTGCAGCCTGTAGGCTTGAGCTACAGTATGGCGGGTTTGCAGCATGTGGGCTTGACCTGCAACATGGTGGATTCTTGCTGCTGTACACAGTGGTGTCTGCAAGCCGTGCAGCATGGTGTGTGGTGGATATAGCCTTGCTAGTACAAAAAAAAAAAAAAAAAAAAAAAGGAAAGAAAAGGTTTCTGGGTTACACACTGCTGGATGGAGGCATGGACCCCACTGCCTCCCAGAGTCAGCAGAGAACATGGCTCCCAGAGCTGGAGGTGAATTACCTCCACCATGTTGAAAAGCTAAAATGGGTGGAGTCTTTGAGACAATATATATGTATATTTTAAAGGTATTTTGACTTCTAAATTTGGATCTGCTTTGTAAAGTATTGAAAAGAATATTGCAGACAGTTAAACAGGAAACTGCACACCTCTGTGGGATAATTGGAATAGTAACTTTGGGAAGGAGGCTCTGTTTTTGTTTCCACAGGAAGCAAGGAGCTATGGATTTGTTCTAGATTAAGATACATCAGGTTTGATCAGCCAAGACCCCCTGAGATGTCTCTGATGACACCATGGCCCAGATGATCCAACATCCAGAACAGCTTCAAAGCAACTGGCTCAGACAATGCAGCCTCACAGACTATTCCAGTTAGGGCTTGACCATAATTCTTAATTTTCTCAGGATCCCCATAAGATTGCCAGTGCCCCCATCCAGCAGGAAGTAGAATGAGAAGCTACACCCAAATTCCAAAATATTGTTTACGAATGTTTATTTTTATTTAAAGGGGGTTGATTATAAATGCAATCTCTTTCTAAAGAAGAAAAGGGGATATAGATATGATAGGATAAAGAGTAACAACTTGTCTAAAATGTTTTACATTGCTATGGATTTTAGTTTATTCATACAAATTTAACGTTAATTTTGTTATACTGTATCTATCTATCTATCTATCTATCTATCTATCTATCTATCTATCTATTTCTACTCTCATTTAAGGCATTATGTTTATGTAACTCATTTAAATTATAATGGGTAATTAAGAAATACAGATTAATAATTAGTCTTCTATGATAGTCAAACTTATAGTCATGTTAGTTAAGTATTCTAGGTATATATAGATATAGTTCAATTGGGTAGATAATCTTCAAACACTTCAAAGACCTATAGAATATGGCATTTAAAATGTTTTAAAAACTAAGACTTTCTGGACAGTGAGACAGTCTGCTCCTGGCAGCACTGATTTACTTCAAAGAGAAAGATGGGCATTGAAGACAGTCTATATGGAGTTTATCTTTTTCTTGGCAAAAATAGCCATTTGGGCAAAAATCTGCTCTTGCCTGGACTGCTGATAATATGTTATATAAACTGGACATGCAGGACACATAGGAAGGTGACCACTGAACTTTGCAGGTGAAATGGTTTTACAGGTTCCTGCTTCACAGAGGAGACTGTCAAATATTCTATAGGACACAGAGAGAAGCTACTAAAAAACTCTAGGTCTATTGGCTAAAGATGGATGCTGCAACATTACAGAGGAACTTTAGATGGCTATCCAGGCAGGCACTTGTCTCTGTCATTTCCAGAATTTTTGGAAGTTGCTTACAATGCACTTCCTGTTTACTTAGGTAATATTATATCCTTCTGGAATCTTTTATGTAGTTGAAGACTAGATAGTTATAATTATATTTTTCCTTGCTTATGATAAAAGATAAATTAGATATAAAACTTTAGACTCACAAATATAGGATAGATAAAATATTTTCTATAGTTTTGCCAAATACACATAGACTAGATATTATAACTGTAATTGTTGCTTGATAAATGTTATCTATAATTTTACTATATTAAAGTTAAAACCTTCCTTTTTGCTTAGACAGAAAAGGGGAAATGCTGTGGGATGATGTTTTTGTACACTGGTTCAATAAAACACTGATTGGCCAGTAGCCATGCAGGAAGCATAGGTGGGGCAAGTAGATAAGGAGAATTCTGGGAAGAGGAAGGGTTGAGTCAGGAGTCTAGCCAGACATAGAGGAGGCAAGATGACAAGGCAGAAACTGAGTAAAGGTACCAAGCAATGCGGGTAAACATAGATAAGAATTATGGGTTAATTTAAGTATAAAAGATAGTCAGTAATAAGCCTGAGCTAATGGCTGAGCAGTTATAAATAATATTAAGTCTCTGAGTGATTATTTTGGAAGTGCCTGCAAGTCCGCAGGGGTCAGGCAGGACCTGAGAAACCTTCTGACTATAATATTTTTATTAATTCTTTGAAAATTCAATATAACGTACCTTTGTAGTATTTAAAATTTAATTAAAATGTAATTATATCACTTCTCCTCATCTCTGTCTTCCCTCCAACCACTTCAGTATTCTCTCCCTCCAACCTTCCCCATGTCTTCCTATCATTGTCTGATATTGATGACCTATTTTTGATTATTATTGTTGCAAATATATGCATAAATATATAAACACAGCTTGCTGAGTCTACTTATTTTTCTGTTTCTTATATTTATTTAAAATGTATTGTAAAAGTCAGAGGTAATGTTTACAAGACACAAAAGGCAGTTACATTTATAAACTCACAGATGGTGTGACAATGTGCATAAAACCTACACAAGCTAAAACCAGAAAAAAATCCAGTATGGGAAGAAAGGTGGGCATAAAGTTCAACCCCTATGAGAGAAGCTATCGGAAGGGGAAGTCAATCCCTCGTAGATTGACCACACTTCAGTAGAAGGCTATACATTTAATAGTAGATGGACAACACAAATTGGACTTGGTTAATTAAAAAAAAAAAACAAAAAGAAAGAGGACATAAGGGTGGGCAGGACAGGGGGTAGGAGTTGGGGGAGGGGTGAATGTGATCAAAGAATATTGTGTGAAATATTTAAACTACCATAAAAATAAATTCATTTTTCAAATTCCTTATTGCTTTCTTCAATCGTCTATTTATGCAGTTTAAAGAAATTTAATCTATGATATAGACATTGTTCCTGAACCATATGCATAGAGTAGATGCTAAATGAACAATGGGTCCTTAGGAGGTTGAGAAAGAAATATTAATACTCCTCTGCTATGTAAGGCTAGACACAACTTCTTGCAGTGGGAAAGAGGTATGGTTCTTTGTTGTTGTTGTTGTTGTTCTCAACAGTAAATCTGATAATGTTCTCAAACTGGTTGCTTTTTACCACTTCAAAAATCCATTTTCAGAAGGGAAAAGAGATAAAAGAAAGAGGAGGAGAAAGAAGGTAATGATGCCTGGATGTGCAGGGGGAGGGAGCTGGGAAAGAGTGTGGCAATGTTCTTTGAAGATGTCGTAGCAATTAAAAGAGTTAGAATCCTGCTTTTAATTTTAGGAATGTATATTATTAAGAATTTACATCTTTTTAAATTTCATCACATTACATTATCTTCAAAATAGATAATATAAAATTCATTGAGAAAAAACTGACTAAAAATCTACTTTTACCTGTGTGAAAAATGTTGGTTATAAACTACATAATAACAGGAGTTTACATTATACTTGCACTAATGATCAAATTTAAAGTAATATACATCACTTAGTATTCCCTAATATTTAGGTTTTTTTTAATCTCTTTAATAAAACTATTTCTATTTCCTGTGTGGAGGTTTGATTAAGAGTCAAGCCATGTATCCTAAAAGCAATAGGAGAGTTTAGCAGAACATAGCCCTCTTGAATATCAGAGGTGAGCCATGTCTCGAACAGACATACATCCATCTTTATACACAAAAGTAAGAGATAAGAGGGCATAGAAGAAAGGTTAGGTGGAACGTCAAGCCACCCCACTCAGCTGATAGACAGAAAAAGTTGAGTTTTCAGGTCTCAGTAAATAGTTTTCCAAATACTAATGTTTTAAAGTAAATTTTCTAGGTGAATCATAAACAAGGGGCCAGTGTACTAAATAATTCAGTAGCTACAGTCCTTGTATAACAGCTTAATTTATTATCTTTCTAGTTGAGGTCATGCCTTTTTCATATAATATCTTTGTTGTATTCTCACAATCAAGTACCAGTAAATGCAAGCTCTTGGTGGTTTGATGTTCATTTTAGTAATTATCAAAATATGTGTCACACATTAAACTGAGGATAAGCAGTTGGCAAATTTCAGAAGTTCTTGTCTTGGAAGTGGAATAATAAACAGATTATGGATTTCTCGACCTTTCATCCTATTACTTGGAGTTTCTATATAGGTTTGCTATCTGTCATGTGATTAGAAGAAAAAGATGTATCTTGGAAGGTTGGAAATACAACTGTCCTCTTCCCTCTGTTGCTCAAGATTTCTTGATTAAAGAAACTATGTCTAGAATGTTCCCATCAATAAATTAACCATCTGAGGAAATAGCTTCAGATGGATTGATTTATAGGAGCTTAGTATGATTATCAGTAATGGGTCATGTGTCAACTCTATGCAAGATCCTGGGTTCCATTCCCACCTCCACAAATGAAAACAATCAACTGACTTATTGGACATTAAGTGTCATAGTTAGCTTCTTTTCAAATAAGGAAGTTTATGGGAGAATTTAAAAGAATGTATATGGCACGATGGCTAATTGGATCATAGAAATAATATTCTTAAAATGTCTGTGTTTTCCACTGCTGCTCCCTCATAACCATTTTCAAACTGTGGAGTTACAGTACATTTCAGTATGTCTTGCTGGTCACTGGTTCATTATAGAACCAAAGGCAGAAAGACAGAGAGACAGACAGAGGGACAGGCAGACAGACAGTATGGTAATGGCTCTGGGGAAAGATCAGGTCCATATTGCAGAGTGAAGGTCTCTTCTTATGTATTTTAGGGGGAGAGGGAATCTATACTATTTGATTGATAGACATTCTATAATATGTTTGTAGTCAATTGTCTTTGATGGCTGGTATGGGTGAGGGTAAGAGTCTGTATACAAAATGGGGTATGAGGGTGGGAAGAGCAAGAATCTAGAATTATTTATTAATGGACTAATTTTATAAGATGGCATGGCCCTGGCCGATATTGAGTATTTGTGGGTTTCAAGGTCATGTTAATGAGTGTCTAAATGGGACTGCAGGTCTTCAGTGCCTATGCTGAATCAGACATGTTCTGGGATTGCAATAGTGAACTGTCACAGACCCACTACAGTCTCTTAGGGTTGTAATCTAAGGCAGGAGAAGACCATGACACTCTAATTTTTTAAAGGTAAAGTGTACCCTGAGCTTATTGGAAAAGTATCTAAATGTTCTCTTTCTCCTTCTCCCTAGATCATGCCTTATAGTTTGAATTCTACATGTTCACACCTCTTTGTTAATGTAAATGCAATGACATGAGTTATTCATATAACAAGACATTTCTCTCACATATGGAAGCAATGACTGCAGAATCACAGAAATTCTGTCACAGAATAAAGAAGGCATACTTTCCTGCTACCTTAATTTTAACTAAGAATATTTTCAAACATGAAAATTTAAATCAAAAGCAGACATGGCATTTTCACATTACTATTTAGAATACCTACCCCTGGGGCAACAGTAATTAAACAGCATACATTTATAAAACTGGAGCTCCGAGGATGATCTTTGCAGCCTGTTAACAAAGACTAATATAGCATCCTAAAAATGATCAGTTCATAACAGCCATTCCTTTGGTCCCCACCAAAAATAAATATTCTGTACATGTAATAGTGATTTCTAATCAAGGAAATACTTAAGGTCAGCAGCTTAATATTACATGAAATGATAATAATTATCTACAATTTCAAATTGTTGATATTTTACTCTCTCAATGGAATCATGCATTTTAATTGATTTTGACTGTAAAAAAGTGAGCAAAAATATTGGTGATTAATTAAAAAGTGAAAGAAAAAACATATGTTCTATGACTTTTCTCAACATTTTGAAATAGTCATAATGACATAAATACTTTTTCTCTTGGGACTCACAGTCGATAAAAATAAATGGTATCAACTTACAGGAACCCTCCCATAGTGGAGGATTATTTTGAAGACATTAAGATTCAAAATATCAAATGGATGTTCAACTAACACAATTTATTTTTATACTCATTTATTGTTACAGGACAGAAAGCCCAAAGAGACATAAATTTATCACGACAGATTAAAATATAAAAAATAAACATGAAACTATATTCTATACAACTCATTTATTACATAGAAATCATCAGCCACCACCGAGATGAGCACTGAGACTTTTGGGGACAATATGTCAATTATCTGGTGCTGTTGGGTCATTCTTAACCTTAAGTCTGACTGTTGTCAGTGTCTTCAAATCCCTAAATAAACTTTTAAGGACATAATTAAACTCTTTAGATCGGCGACTGGAAGTGCTTCTTTACTCATGTGCAAACCTTGCCATTTCCACGGCACTAAGGCTAACCACGAACTAAGCACATTTGCCACCATTTCCATCAAGATGGACATCTCCAAACATGACCATTTTATCAAAGTGGAGTGAAGATCTGAAATGTAACTCCACTAGAATCATATCTTACCTGTGGATTAGCAATGTTTTAAAGACAAAGTAATTAAACAATCAGTGTTTAATTCTGATGCCACCACTTTGCCCAACTTCCAGTTACCTGGTGTTAACTTATGATTGAAAATGCCCAATGTTCACGTAGGCCCATAGCTATGTGCTACCTGTGGTGGTGACACCAGTGAGTCAAACTCTATGATTTAATGTAGTCACTATATTTGTTTTTTTGTTAGTAGAGCAGATATTTTCAAAAGATAGATATGAGATATAAACAAACATATGGAGCCATGTAGCTATGTGTTTGACCTCAGAATTGTGGAGAACAAGACTACTGAGAGATAAGGAAGAGAAAGGTTCTCTGTACTAAAGGCTGCTAGATGAGTTCAATATCAATGGATTTGTTGGGAAATTAATAACAACATCAAAGTCTTTCATGACTAACGTGCATGTATGCAATAAATCAGAACCACTCTTCTATGCTTATGTGTGGTGGTATTGTGTTCCCCAAAATATTGTGTATGCTAATAAACTTATCTGGGGTCAGAGAACAGGACAGCCACAATATGAAACAGAGGTTAGGTAGTGGTAGCATACGCCTTTAATCCTAGCATTCCAGAGACAGAAATCCCTCTGGATCTCTGTGAGTTCAAGGACACATTGGAAACGGCCAGGCACGGTGATACACACCTTTAATCCCAGAAAGCCACACCTTTAATCCCAGGGAGTGGTGGTAGAAAGCAGAAAGGTATATAAGGCGTGAGGACCAGAAACTAGAGGCATTTGCCCTGGAGAGGCATTTGCCCTGGAGAGGCCTTTGGCCTGGAGAGGCCTTTGGCCTGGAGAAGCATGTGGCTGGTTAAGCTTTCAGGCTTCTAGCAGCAGTTCAGCTGAGACCCATTCTGGATGAGGGCTCGGGGCATCCAGTCTGAGGAAACAAGACCAGCTGAGGATCCAGCGAGGTGAGATACCTGTGGCTTATTCTGTCTCTCTGACCTTCCAGTGTTCACCCCAATAACTGGCCTCGGGTTTGATTTTATTAATAAGAACTTTCAAGACTCATGCTACACTTATGCAAATACATTAGCTGTCAGTCATCTGCTGTCTCCTCCATCATCTTCTTACTGCTTCTTGAAATTATCACTCATGTTCATCTGTGAAGTTTGGATGTGTTTATCCTATGTGTAGTATAACGCTTCTAAATGCACAGCTCATATCTTCAGTCTTAACTGTTCAGGGGTCTACTCAGCACACTGCTTCTCCTACCTCTCTATCATTCTCCATTCTCTTGCTTTCCTTTCCATTTTCTCCTGGTTATCCACCCCTAGCACATGTGTGGATGCTCCGCACTATTTTTTTTCTTGATACATCCCAACACAAGGTCTATGCTTCTTGCAACAATACCAGGATTTTTGCATAAACACATCTTGAAAAGAGGTCTAAATAAGTAACTTAACAAATGGGTGTGCACCTGACATACTGACCGTCATGTAGTGTGCATTTATCCAGGTTGTTTGTAAGAAGAAAAAGAGAATGCAAGCAAGCAGTCTCCTTCATACATGTTCTATTGTAGCCAAGTTGATGAGAAGTTAAAGGTAGGAACGTGGATGCATGGATAACTTGATTTTGATTGGCAACCCACTCAACTACATGAATATTTATAGGTAAAATCAATGTTGTGCATTTCCATACATTTTCAAAAGCAAATAAAGGAGGAGAAAAGCACCGGGAAAAACCAAGAAATCAGCTACCAAAATGTCTTAAGTAATGAAAAAATAGTTCAGTGATAATCGCCTTATTATTGGAGAATGAGGACCAAATCTTCCATAAAATATAGAAAAACACAGAATTCAGAAGGCAGAAACAGACTAACTAAAACAAACCCAGCAAACAAAACAAAATACCTACTATCTCCATTTCCAAAATAAATAAACCAAACATAAAGAAAACAAGATGCCCATCATCTCTACTTTCCAAAATAAATAGATAAATAAAACTTATCTCTGATAATTGGTGGCAAGTAGTTCTGACAGATTTTAAAAAAGTGTGTTGCCACATCAATTGGTAATCCAATACCAAATGTTCAGTCCTGAAAACATATATACAAGTAACATTATACAGATTAAATAGGTTATGATTAGGAATATATACATACATGCATGTAATAACAATTAATGGAAAACAGGGGCCAAAAACTTGAGAGAGGAAGTGGGGAGTATATGGAAGGGTTTAGAGTGAGGAAGAGAAAGGGAGAAATGATGTGATTGTAATTTCAAAAAAACAATAAAATAGTCTGTTGGGTATAATATATTGGTATGTTTCCATATTCTATTCAATAAGCCCATTTGTAAAGCTGAAAGTGCTTCAGCAATACATTGGATAACAATATCTAAAACCATTTTTATTTGTGACAGCATTGTGATTAGGAGATTCCTTTTTTTTTGTTATAAAGAATAAATGTTTGCTTGAACTATACCTCCTGAAATAATGTAAAAGAAACACAGAGATTTCTAAAGTACCTAGAGATTGAATACACCCACTACTTTAGTATTGCTTGATCCACATGCAAAGAGTACATGTGGTGGAAATACTACAGCCATTCCATGGAGAGCTTTTTGGTGTATAAACATTTTCTTAATTGCTATGGGAGGCCCTTTGAGATTAAAGCATTTCAAAATGTTGTGGAATTATTGGTTTCCTCAAGTGGTTGCTAAGAACCTACACACTGTTGGTTTCTATATTCTATTCAGAGGTGAGGAGAATTTTGACCACTTTGGGATCCTTTGTGTCCTTAAAGGAAAATTCACAGCTCAATGGTCGGAACACCCAACTCACTAATCCACCATCTGATCACAAGCAACATGGGTGTGCTTGAAATGCTTATGTGTGAAGGTAACTTGGAAGAGAAAGGACATGGGGTGGGGGCAAGAGAGTGTAATTTAGAGCCTCAAGAAAGTTAATGTAAGGACAGGTAACCCTGCCATGCCGAGGATGGTTCTTGGAAAGACCGGGTGCTACGCTTTAAAGCCAGCAACCTAACTGTGATGCACCCTCCACCCACTGTTCCTAAAGGAGTGCCATCAGCACCCACTCACTAGGAACTGCAAAGCGCTAAACACACCAAACCTAAGCAGTGCAGTGGACAGCCAAGGAGGAAGAAGAATCCCTGAGTCCCTTCCCATGACAATGTAGCCCTAAACGTGCTCCTTTCTCCACATGTGACAGCTCTGATTTTTCTGTCATTTTAATTGACATCTTCTATTCATGATGCCCTAATGAGTTTCAAAACCAGCACCAGGGGCATTGAGCTGCATAGGTGAATATTGTTTTGCAAGGAACCGATCATTAAATTAGGCTGACTTATTCATGTGGAGAATATCCTCCTTTAGTGAAAAACTATGGTAGAATGCACTTTCCTACAGGTTACAAGTGAACAACCCCCACTCTTATTTTGTAGGGAAGTACCTAGGCCATTCTTGTTACCACTGGTTTGATATTCCTACAGTTTATGCGAATGAAATATTGCTCTATCTAGTCATTGCCTTGATGGCCTATGACTTAAACATTGCATTTATAAAACGTCACTCACTGCAATAGTTTCACTTAGGAGTAATGATCTATATGTGTTAGATGATTCCATTTGGTATAATCCAGGCATATTTCTATAATGCACATAGTTAACATAAATGTTAGAATGAAGAAGCATGCACATAACAAAACCGGATGATTCTTTCCTTAAATATGATGGGCAACTCTACACAATTAACCTTTTCATCATCATTAATAATCATAATAATACTGAATCATGAAATTTCAAATGTAATTAAAGCCGTCACTAACATTTATAGTTATTTCTCTCTATAACAAAATACTTCAGCTCAGTGGTCATTTTTGTATTTTGGCTGCTTTGTGTATGCCTTCTTTTCCTAGTACTGTGGTCACTCTCTTATTTCCTAAAATCCTGTTGTTTATTTGAACATACGCCAAAATTGATTATGAGAAAATATAGAGCTTGATGAAATTCTAATAAACTGAGAGACCATTTAAGGAGATAAGTCACAACTTTTTTATTAATACTCAGAAATCTTTCTCTTTTCTTGTCACTTCAGTTACACACCCAGACAGATGTCACTACTGACCTTTTGGAAACCATCCTCTAGCACAAATGAAACAAGCGGAATGTGTTGCCCTGTATGCAGCCTCCTGACGATGGACACAGCCAACTGGTTTCCCATGACAACAGCTATCACACAATAGTAATCATAGGAGCAGTTAAATATATGGGGGAGTCTGACATGATAATACCTTTATAATTCACAGGAAAATAATTCCTTCATCACTGTGAACTACTTTTACTGTAAACAAAATAATTCGGAGTGACTTGATGATGAGTGGGATAAGAAATACAGCAATGTTGATGGATGAGTTTGAAATCATGCTTTTAATGTTATGTAGCATCTACCAAATCACTAACATTACACACAGACTCATTTTTTTTTTCTGCAGCTAGAAATGTTAGGGCCACTACAACATTATAGAATAAAATACTCTTCTGAGTTATCCAAATGTTAGAATTACCATGTTACACCAAAGGGCAGTGGTTTGACATTGACCTGGATGACCCTATTAACTTGCAAGAATATTATAATGTCATATCTATTTCAATACATTGTAAGATGGCACAATCATTGTTAATTAGCCACAAGAATTTTTTTTGTCCTTGTTTTTTGAGACATTCTCTTACTATGCAGCCCTTGATAGGCTGTAGCCTTGAACTCGCAAAGACTCACCCGCCTATGCTTCAGGAGTGGTGGGATTGGAAGGATGTGAGACCACCCCTGACTAGTCAAAATTTTAGTTTCTTCTACCATTGCAGTTGCTTTGCCTCTAAGTGAATAATCTGTTGTAGAGAACTCTAGTTTGTGTTCATTTAAAATTGTCTTTTACTTATTCCAATTTCAGTGGTAGCAAGTCTTTGATCAAGAATTATCCTGGAATCTTGTGTAAATACACTCATAGAGACAATTAACTTTCTCTGACCGACAATAATTTTGCAGAGCAATGTGGCAAATACACCTGCCAAGTTAGCACAATCCACGCTTAACCATAACAGAACAATCCTTCAAATTGCACCTGTAGTAAATACATATTCTGTTTTTATCCCCAACAGAGCTTTATATGTTTTTCAACAGCTTATGATCTAAGTCATTAATCTATTTAAATGTGGAATGTACATAAGTATCACAGATACTTCATTAGAAATTATTTGAAATAAATGCATTATTATAGAAATTTGATGGTGGGAGGGAAGGAGAAGAAGGGGAAGGGAGAGGAAGAGGAATAAGAAAAACCCCAGAAAATCGTATCTATCACTCTTTGATATTAGTGGTCTATCTTTAACTCATTGAAAGGGCCATGACTCACACTGGGCTCAGGTGAGAACCTCAGTGTTTATATAGGTCTCTCTGAAATATTTGCAAACATCTTTCCATCTACTGGATCCTGGAAAAGCAGGATACACAAGAGTTTATTATTACCATTTAAAATAGGCAGAAAAGGAGAAATTTACACAGTGTTTAATATTAGGACTGGAAAAACCTGGCTTAGCGGGAAGTTTTTGGGGTTTCCTAGATTATGAATGCCATGTCTTGAGCTGTTTCCTGAGATTCTCACAGCGAAGAGAATTGTGCATATTATCATACCTGGCAGAGATGCTTTTGATCTCGACAGTTTTATAAATTTCATGTAAAAGGAAAAAATGCAAAACATTTACTGTAGGTTGGTGTTTACACTGTGTGTTGATGCCTACACAGTCTTGGCAGCATTCTGAGGACTTGGCAGTTTTTGTAAAATATGTCAAGAAAGAAGCACAACAACCTCACGCGGCACCAACCAGCCGGGCTAAACTCCCTCCTACCCTAGTGCAGTCTTGGCAATCTCTTTCTGCACTCTTTACAAAGACAGGGCTCAGTTACACTCAAGGAGCCAGGCACCAGTGCTGTGGCATGATCTGCAAGCACTGTAGACTCACATGCTAACACAATTTCCTTTAATTAAAGGAACTCTTTTGTTTCAGCTCAGTTTTAAGCACAAGGAATTGGTTAAAAGTAAGGAAAGGACACACATAGACATTCTGGCATGCTCACTGGCTTTATGCTTCCACTTAAAAAATCAAACTTGTGTATGAAAGAAATATAGGTTTGTTCTGAATAGAAATAGTTAAATCTAAGAAAACCATCAATCTACCTATAAAAAAGTCTTTTTCTATTATAGCACTTTAATACATTTTTCTCCTTTGTATATAATTATAATTTAGTTCCAACTTATTCAAGCTGGTCGTAATTACTCACTCCATATGTTTTCATTGTAGATGGATGGAATTAATTTTTAAATAACCAGAATACATTTTAATAATTACCTAATATTTTAAAAATAATGTTTGTTCTTCACATTTTTTTAAATGGAGGCTAGCAATAGTGCAGATACGCTCACTACTTACAAAGACCATGGATAAAATTAGAACTTTACAGTGATTTTTCAGGTAAATAAAAGGGGTAGCCATCAAAAATAAATCCATAATGAACTGCAGGTTGTTGTTATAATTTTCATCGTTTTAATGCTTGTTCATGTTCTCAAAGTAAGTCTAAGTATAATTACAGGGAGGAAAAAAGCAATTTTTCAATGAGCCACTTGACACAATCCATTTCCTTCAAGTGTAATCCCAGAAGAAAACTCCCTTATAACAGGAAGTACACCAGCAACAACCCAGGAAAGCCACGTAGACGAACAATAGAGAACATGCTCATAACACTCTCACACAGGATAGCCCCAAACTTCACTATCTCCATATGACCCAACAGAGGAGGGGATTTTATGACTATTTTAATGTTCAAACATGTGAAGAGTGATAGTTCCAGAACAAAAGCACATACATTTTTGATTTGGAGAAAGTATATATATTTTTTATACACCTCTGTATGGTTAGGCATTATTTCTAATGACTGCAGACAGGGTGAATGGAGTGAATGTTCAGGCTCCTTCCCTGCTGGCGGCTTTAGCTGTGTGCTCTCTTTCAACTCTACGCAGACTCCCTGCTAGCCACGCTCAACCACTGTGTCTCACCAATTTCAAACCTTCATCTTTACTGGATTCCAGTCAGGACTCACAGTATGATGCCTTCTTTGGAGGAACACACTGTATTTCAGTTAGATGATTCTGTGTGTGACTCTCAGTTCTTCCTAATTACAGAAGCATCCCAGCACATATATGATTCATGCTTGGGCTAACTCTGATCAGTTGCTACTCATGCAGGACTAAAGACTTATATTGGCTAAAAGAGTCCTTTGTGACATAATCCAAATGAAGCATTTGTAGAAGTGATATATTTGAAAGCTTTGGACAGAAAATTAAAGATGAATCATTTATGGATTTTGTTTTGTTTTGTTTTTTTCCAGAGCTGAGGACCAAACCCAGGGCCTTGCGCTTGCTAGGCAAGCGCTCTACCACTGCGCTAAATCTCCAACCCTCATTTATGGATTTTGATTAAAAAAAAACTTTAGGTGGAGTCTCTGATCATATCAAACCAAATGCTAAAATAAAAAGAAATTCTTATTATTATAAAAAGTACTGATAAATACAGAACGCACTCACCATTCCGACTCTCTTCATCAATGGCCACGATGGTAGCTGGTGGGCCTCCCCTAGCTAGTTTGCAATCTAGAGAAAAGATAATCAAAGACTATAATTAACAAGTGCAAGAGAACATACTCAAGATTAAATTCACCAAGATATACACTGATATTTAAAAATTACAATCAAATTAACATACAACATTTCAAGGGTTTTGCTATTAAAAGAAAACATTTTCCAAGGCCCACACAGATTCTATGGCACTGTAGCCAAACACTGCTCAAATCTTACTGTGAAACCAGAGAAGATGGCTGGGAAGCGGTCCTTCTGGACAGAGATAATGGAATGGCAATTTAACGCAGAGAAATACCATAGTGCGATGATTAACAGGATAAATGATGAGAAAGCTCCACAACAGAAACAAACATAATTGAAAATTAATTGTGATAAAGGGTATAATTAAAGAGAATGAATAGAATTTTAATAATGCTCTAAAAACAATAAAGGGAAAACGGACAAGCCAGGGATGCCATGAGGTGCTGGGGATTATTTTAGTCACCTTACCCTCATATTGCCAGTCTGGAGTCAAAGTACAGAATCACCAATGGGAGCAGATCAGAAAACAGAAGAAAGAAAGGAAGAAAGGATACATGTATATATTTAGCGAGAGATTTACAGATATGTAAAATTCATTATATGATAATAGATGAATTACCTAGTGATTCCTGGAAAAGGAACGCATCAGATTTTATAACACTAATATAGTATTAACAGCAAAATTAGATAATATATATCAACCATTAGCATAGAACTATTTAGCAGTGACAATAAAATAAAGTATATTTATACAGTTTTTTTAAATATAAATAGCTTATAAAGAGCTTTTATCCTTACATTGAAATCTTCGGAGTAATGTCTGTCAATCATAAGTGATGATGAATTCACATTTTAAACCCTCACCTTATTGAGGTTCTTACTCAATAATGGCTCTAAAAATAGCATTATAACATCTACAAGTTAAATGTGAAGGCTAAGCTTATAAGTTGCCACATGTACATTTCAGAGGCAGAAGACACTCTTTGGAGAAACAAATAGGCTGATATGTGTTCATATGTGTATTTATGCCACACTTATATGCATGCTGGAAAGTAACTTGATATACATGGCTAACACATGTGTGCTATCTAGAAGGTGATTTCAAGAATTGCTGATAAAACAATGTTTCCTGCCTTTCATGCATGTCAGCACAGGCCATGCGGTCTTTGGAAGCACAGTTCTGTGAGGTAAGTGTGCATTTTCTCTTTTGAAGTGACAAGGCTGTGAGTTTTTTTTATCTCCTCTTTGTCAATGTTCATGAGTCCCTTTCAGAGTTCACATCTACAGTAATGCTCTCCCCTTCTCTCCCCTTTTTGCCCCTCCCCACAGCTTAGCTTTCTGTCTGTCCCATCTGCTCTTATACAGCTTTTATTACCAGCCTCCCACAGGCCCCGCTCCTGGGTTTTTCTGTTCATTTCATGAGATCTATTTGCATGCAATCCAGAACACAGTCAAAAGAATGACATTTTTCTCCCCCCAAACATATTATGTGCTTTGTTTGAAGTAAGAGAAATGCTGAATAACCATTGAAGATTTTCCTTCTCTTTCCCAGGTATGGCATGAATCTGGGTTAAATGGGTCCCTAAGTGTTCCTGTTTCAGCAATTTGATGCTTTGTATTCAGGTTGTGAGCCTCTCCTTCAATGCCTGAGACAGTTCTCCAGCCCCAGTTTAGTCTCTGTACAGCAGGGACAGGAAGTGATGTATTTATGGAAATGTGGCCCAGGGACACTGGGAGAATCACCCTCAGAAGGAATTAATCTCGCTCTCCTAGAACCTGATTGGTTCCCACAAGACATTGGTGATCTGGAATGATGAGCCTGGCTTTGGTGCCCCATCCCATCTTCCCTTGTCCCTAGGTGGTCTCTTCCCTGCCTCCTGCTCTCCTGCCATTGATGTGTCTTTAATGAAGACTGGCAGATGAGCTGGCAAATCCTCATGTGGCATCCTCCTAAATCCTGTGTAAAAGGAAATTATTTATAGTTTCCCCATTCTAATGATTTTTGTATGGCAATACCACTGTGTATTTCATGGGAACAAAGATATTTGGTAGAAAGAGTTGCGACCAGAGGAACAATAACATCTAAACACAGGTAGAGTTCAATGCTGAGTTTGTGGAATCAATTTTTTTTGTGAAGTTTATTTTTTCTTAATCACTAATGACAGAATTAGCTGAACTAATACAGTGACAACTAATTTGTGGAGAGGGATAGATGGACAATGAGAAGGCAGAAGTGGTTGAGGAGTAGAAGAATAGGAATCCCAGTTGATCCTAGAAGTAGAGGATTTTAGATTGTACTTGTCTTTTCAGGTGCATGGGATACAGCCTGTATTCTTAAGGAGTGCTACCTTCACCCATGTATAGAAAGGGCCTAGAGCCATGGTAGATACAGAGAATAGACAAAACATTCCAGAATGAATACTGGTAGAGGAGAAAAAGGTACTTAATACGTTTTTGAGCAGGCAGGATGAAGGAAAAGGGAAGAAATTAACATATGTAAATACTAAATTTCAGCAGTTGGTTACTGCTAAGGATAGACCTTACCGCTAGCAAGATGGGTCAGCTGGGAAAGGCACGTGCTGCCAAGCCTAGAGAGAAACCTGATATCTATACCCATGACATGTGGTTAAAAAAAAAGGGCTGACTCCCACAAGTTGTCCCCTGACATCCCCATATATGTGCTGACATCCATGTGTCTATACATAAACACAAACAAGTAAGTCAAAGTAAACAAAAATGCAATAAAACATTTTAAGTAAAGGATAGATCTTACACTGCTAAACCAAAACCAAAATAAAATAAAACAAAACAAAATAGAAAGAAGAAAAGAGAGAGAGAAAGAGAGAGAGAGAGAGAGAGAGAGAGAGAGAGAGA
>CABHPR010138403.1:0-30892 GCA_902168415.1 Peromyscus melanophrys
TTTTAGACATTTAAGTGTATGTTGGGGGGTGCAGAGACAGAAATGGGTGTAAATTCCTCTAAAACTAGAATTACAAGGCAATTGTGAGTATCCCAGCATTAGGTGCTGGGAATCAAAGTTAGGTTCTCTAAAGTTTTACTGGAACATATCCATGTCTAGTAGTCATACATATAGTTGCGACAGGCTAGATGGTTAACAAATACTAAAATTTGGGGAGACTTTAAAGACTTTAAAGTTTGGCTAGATAACATTCTTGGTTAAAATGAGGACAGGATTTTTTTTAATGGGATTCACTTTATTCAATAACACTTTATTAAGAGGGAATATATGCTAGTACTTCTACATAAACAATGATGACAAAATATCCAGAGAAACACATCAGACATCCTATGTAGACAGGAACTTACATTATCCTTTATATAATCAATCTGTAATACTTAAGCAACGTTTAATCTTTATTAAGCAATCATTTTTGCATACATTGCCTTTGTTTTTACCTTTCTATGCCTTTATTATTCATTTGACTTTAAACAATTCTACCTGGAAAGCTTTATCTCCCAGGCTTATCTCCTGTGCCGTCTTAAGATCTGCCAATGCTTGATCATATTCTTTTAAATCTTGCATTCCTTGAACTTTGCAGTGTAGTGCTTCGGTGTTTGATGGGTCCATTTCAAGAGCCTCCAAAGAAATATCAATTGCTCCTTGCCAATTTGACATATTCAATTTACAAGCAACAATACTCAGTAAACAGCTTAAGGATATGGGTTGCAGTCTGGATGTATCTGCTGTCTCAACAAAAGCCGTTGAACTATCCACGTACCTTAAAACCTTTGCATGCCTTTAGTAGCTGTCTTCCAGTTCTGAGATTTGAAAAAAACAGTATTTAAAAAAATTTTTAAGTCTTCAGTTTTGTTTTTTGTTTTTTGTTGTTTTTGGTTTTTGGTTTTATGAGATAGGGTTTCTCTGTGTAGTTTTGGTGTCTGTCCTGGATCTCACTCTGTAGGCCAAGCTGGCCTGGGAATCACAGCAATGTACCTGGCTCTGCCTCCCGAATGTTGGGATTAAAGGCATGCACCACCACCACCACCACCACCACCACCACCACCACCACCACCACCACCCAGCAAGTCTTCAGTTTTTAATAAAATCTTGTCTACATCTTTTCAATCTGTATCTGCATCCTTGAGCTACTACCAGAGCCATCTTTGGAGGAATAGTCCCAGTTATGGGATATGGGGTGTCTTTGTGTATGCTATGAATATGTGTGGCTCTCATTGGATAACAAATAAAGCTGTTTTGGCCCGTGGCAAGAAAACTTACAGCCAGGTGGGAAATCCAAGCAGAGATACAGAGAAGAGAAGGGTGGAGTCGAGAGAGATGCCAGCTACCACCAAAGGAGAAGAAAGATGCCAGCAGACTGCTAATCCCAGGGTGACATGGCAACATATAGATTTATAGGAATGGGTTAATTTAAGATGAAAGTGCTAGCTAGCAAGAAGCTGAAGTCATTGGCCATACAGTTCATAATTAATACAAGCCTCTGAGTGACTATTTTTTAAGTTTTGGGACCATAGGTGGGAGAGATTTGTCTGGAGTTCTGGGCAAGACAGGACTGGAGAAAATTCCATCTACAATTCCCCAATCATCTCCATGTTCAATTCTCCATATACGGAAATAACAAATAAATTGGCAGGTTTTTCACCATTCACTTCTACATTGTCAAACATCCCTGCCTCACTTAGTCCTTTAATGACTTGACCAAACACCACCTTCCCCACCCCAGTTAAGAGTCGGATCTGAGCCGGGCATTGGTGGCGCACGCCTTTAATCCCAGCACTCGGGAGGCAGAGCCAGGCGGATTTCTGTGAGTTCGAGGCCAGCCTGGGTTACCAAGCGAGCTCCAGGAAAGGCGCAAAGCTGCACAGAGAAACCCTGTCTCGAAAAACCAAAAAAAAAAGAGTCGGATTTGTTGTGATAAAGAACTAAGAACCATGTGTATTGGGGCCTGTGTTTGCCACAGTCCGCAAAATCTTTTGATCATGCTTCTAGTGAAAGTTTTCATCTTCAAAATTTTTACAGTAAATGCTTTCTTGTAGCAGGAGTCTTAAAGAGTCTTATTAACAAAATCAAACCTGAGGCCAGTTATTGGGGTGAACACTGGAAGGTCAGAGAGACAGAATAAGCCACAGCTACCTCACCTCGCTGGATCCTCATCTGGTCTTGTTTCCTCAGACTGGATGCCCCGAGCCCTCATCCAGAATGGGTCTCAGCTGAACTGCTGCTAGAAGCCTGAAAGCTTAACCAGGCCAAATGCTTCTCCAGGCCAAATGCCTCTCCAGGGCAAATGCCTCTAGTTTCTGGTCCTCACGCCTTATATACCTTTCTGCTTTCTACCACCACTCCCTGGGATTGCAGGCGTACTTTCTGGGATTAAAGGCGTGGGTCACCACGCCTGGCTGTTTCCCATGTGGCCTTGAACTCACAGAGATCCAGAGGGATTTCTGCCTCTGGAATGCTAGGATTAAAGGCGTATGCTACTACTGCCTAACCTCTGTTTAATATTGTGGCTGTCCTGTTCTCTGACCCCAGATAAGTTTATTAGCATACACAATATTTTGGGGAACACAATAACCCCACACTTTCTCCTCCTGTCCCATTCTAATTTAAGAAGTCTCCACCATAAATCATATTTTTAAAAAATATTTTGGTGGAAAGTGCATCCTTTAAAGTGGTTTCTCAGTTATGGACCCAGTGCCTTTCTCTCCTGTATACAATGCACATTTTTTTTCCTGCTGTTTTAGGAAAAATATTTGCAAACAATTCAAAAACAATTTGACCAGTTCACTCCCTGTTGAGGTCCAGGTCAAAGTAGATCTGTGGGTTCTTGGGGTTGGGAGGTCTTGGCTGGTAGGAAGAGAGTGAAGTTTCTACTGTAGATCCATTGCAAAGCAGGACCTGAGCACCTAGTGAGGAGGGCAGAGCTCAAACTCTACTGTTAATTTGTTTCAAAAGGAACATGATTATAACTAAGAGAGAATGTGATTTTTAAAGATGCCTTAAGATAGTTTAAAGAAAAAAATAAAGAAAATCCTTCAAAAAGAATTTCTATAGTTCCTAAACTACTTTTTAAATATTTTAAACTCAAAATTCATTGACCACAAAAGAGTCAATATATGATGTAGTTCCGTTACCCTAGTTTATAAAAATCAATGTAACTGTCTGCTTTAAATTAAAAAAGTAAAAGTTTTAGTTAAATTGAATCTGGTATGCTCATTGGAAGGAACAAAATCTCACTGAGTTTGTTAAAAGAGAGGAACCTATCCATTGTATCTCACACAGCTAGAGCATAAGGGGAGTAAGTCCTCATGAAATGACATCAGATTCTCCCTCTCCAACCTTTTTTCTCTGCAAATACCCAGGCTTGTTTCATTTTTGTTTTCCTCTTTTGTCTTTCAACAGCAAAGAGAGTTGTTTCCACTTTACTCAAGAAGTGTGCCAGTTAATATTCTGTTACTGTGATGAAACACTGTCACCAAAACATATGGAAGAACGAGATGACTGTGGTCTGAAGCTCCAAAGCTGTAAGTGCCCATCATGACAAGGAAGAATGACTGCAATCCGCAGGCTTGGTGGCAGGATCAGTAAACTGAGAGGTCACGTATTCAATGGCAAGCATAAAGCAGACACCAGACTAGATTAGGTAGAGCCTATATAATCTCAAAATATGTGATATAATTCTTCCCACAAAGTTGCACACTTAAACCTCCTGAAAAACACTACCACTTACTGGAAACCAAGTTAAATTTCTAGGACTACAGTGTACAGTTCTCATTCAAAACTGAACATCCCACTCCCTGAACCCCCAGGCTCATGGACATTTAAAAAATGCATTTTCTTCATTTTTGAACACTCCCAAAGTCTTAGCATTAACACTTTAAAAGTTCGAAGTCCTAAAGTCTCTTCTGAGACTCAAGACAATCTTTTAAATGTAACACTGCAAAAATCAAAAAGCAAATTTCATACTTATAGCATCTAATGGCACAGAATGTATATTACCATTTCAAAGGAATGAGAGTGAAGAAATACTGGACCAAAGCAATACTGAAAACCAGCAGATCAAACTCCAATCCTGAAAGTCCATGTCTAGTGTCTAGGGCTAATTTTTAAAGGACTTAGAAGGCATGACCACGAAGTTTTGCTGCCTGCAACAAAATATCTCTATTGAACTGATTCTACATCCTACATGTGGCTCTAGGTGAGTGATTTCCTCAGGGCACTTTTCTTTTGGTCCCAGGGCAAAGGCAGTCTCTCCTTAGTGACTCAATTCTCTTCTCTTGAAACACATGCCATGGCTCTAACATAAAATTTCCTAGTGCTCCTTTTTTTCTCCAAATGTACATTTTGTATGTCTTTCTGCCTGTTTTCTTTTTAACAATGTAGACAGGAATATACATCATCCGTAACAACTATGCGAGAAAATCAACAGTATATTAGCTTCAGATTTCCTCCACTAAGAAACTAGCCCATTTATATTTTAATTTATCCTCTGGCAAGTTCTTTGGACAAAGGCGGGAGGCAACTATATTCTTTCCTAGACCATCCCAAGAATGGCCTCTAGCCCTGCTACTGTTGAAGGTCTTACTTTCCTCTGAAACCTTTTGGGCTGGGCCTCTGCAGACTGTTTTGCTCTCGGTACTACTGTCTTAGGATGCTACTATGTTGGTCCTTTAAGCTCTGCATAGGGCTTTAAGCTTCTTTTCTAGTCCAAGGCTTCAAAGTCCTCTGTGTTCCTCCCCAAAACAGCATGGTCAGATTTTTCATAACAAGAGACTGCTCTCTGATATCAACATCTGTATCCGTGACATTTTTGTTGTTGTGATATCTGAACAGGAAAAGTTTATTTGGACTTAGAGTTCTATAGGGTTAAGAGCCTGTCATGAAGGTGAGGCACAGCAGCATACTGCAGGCATTGTGGTAGGAGCAGGCAGTTGTGAGATCATACCTTCAAACACAAAACTGTAGCATAGGTAAATAACTCAAAATGTGTGAGGGTTTATGAACTCTCCAAACCTGTTCCCCATGATGTTCTCCCTATAACCTCCTAAAACAGTACCACTAACTAGGGAGCAAGTGTTCATACATGAGCATATGGGAGTCTTTTCTCAATCAAACATTCACAGGGAGACATTATTGATTTCATCTTCTAAGCTGGTATGGCCTCACTCATTTTTATTTTTCTGATTCCCAGTGATCTGAATGATGTTCCTGTTCTGTACCAACTAGTCTTTTTCCATTAAAAGCAGAATCCTATTTAGTTTAGTTGAGTTTTCCTATGTTCAATATTTTCTAGAAGACCCCAGAGAATGTTGTGATACTGTGGGATGGTACAGGATTTCAAAGAGTCCCTGACTACCCAATTAAACAAGCACAGTAGAAATAGCCAAAGTATGGAATAGTTTTGTGATAGCCAAGTATATATCTACAGCGAGCCAGTCAAGGCAAGAATGATTTGGGACATTCAAACAAGAGTGAAATGTAAAAATGAAAAATAAAAAGCAAAGGGAAAAGAAAGTTAACATGTAGCCTCTCATATGCATATATCAATGGGAGATATTTCACCACAGCAAATGGCACTAGTGTTAGCACAACACACACAGTAATACTGACCAAAAACCTGATATTCTCATTCAAAAACAAAGGCAATTGATCATCACAAATTTTCATTGTATCATAGAGAATTTATATTATATTCTGGCAAAAAAAAGGAAAAGGAAAATTGATTTTTCTTATATTACCTTTCAAATGATAAGTGAAAGACACTAAATAAAAACAGGCAACATAAAATATATGATTTAGATGCAGATCTCAAAACAGTGGCACAGCATCCTCTGCATAATATTAGCATAACTTCCATTCCCCTGCGAGCTTCAAGCTGCAAGTAGACCCCAGTGTCCTTATCTTTATTTCCAATAGAGGAAAAAGCTGGCTACTCTTTCTGAACAATTAGGTGTATAGAAAAGTATCAGATTCCTCCTTCCAGAAAATTTATCTTTTCAGGTTATCTAGTTAATTTAAAGCCTATCATGAAATATAAGAATTAGAGAACTCTCTGGGTTGTCTTTGAGGATACATAAATGTAATGGTCCAACAATTGGATAAGCTGTGAAATAAACTACATTGGTCTTATAACAATTAGCCCAGGCAAAGAAAAGAGGGGTGTAATCTGTGAAGCCTGGCTAAGTAGCATCAGACTCATTTTCCCACTTAAGATCTGCCAGCCTTAATGTGGGAGATATCCTAAGGTATTAGTCCAATTATTCTACAGCACCAATCCTCAGTCCAATTATCCCAGAGGCCTGGATCCCAAAAAACTGAATGCATCCCAAGTATCTTGAGGGCTTACAAAACAGCTTACTGAGAGCCACCCTGGATATTCAGATTCTAACAAGCTCCCAAGCGATGCAATACTGCTGACTTGGCTCTATATTTGGAAAAAGTATGAAGCAAAGATGTGATTGGGTTCAAATCTTAAAATACTTGATTTTCAAGATTTAATCTCTATGCTATATTTTTGTATATGCAAAGAACCTATAGGAACTATTAAAATGACTATAATAATAAACAATGGAATAGGGATATTCTTTCAGAATAGAAATTAAGTGTAAAGTACATTGTATTAATGTGGAGAATGCTAATTCACTATTATTTTAGTAAATAGAGTTGATATATAGAAGTACTAATTCATATAAAGTGTTATTCTTTATAGATTATATTGCAAATCACATTAGAAAACATCAGCTTCTTGGCACCACCCTCACAAGTTAAATATGCAGATCACCTCTGGGCTGCAGAATTTCTTTGATTTACAATCAAGTGACTCGTGTAGAAAGTTATCTGAATGTACTGTGGTACATATTGTCCTCAAACAGCACAGTGTATAAGAAAGAGGCAGGTTTTAAGTGTTAGTTTTAATGGAAAGAAATATGGACAATAAATATCTTGTCTACTGTTTTAATTAATTTTATTTAATTTTAAAATAGAAACTGCACTATTTGGACTTTGATGTCTCATCACAGTACCTTAAAATACAAAGGAAGGGCTGGAGACAAGGCTCAGTGGTGAAGAGTTCTTGCTGCTCTTGCAGAGAACCAGAATTTAGTTTACAACATTTGAGATAGCTCATAGCCTCTTGTAACTCTAGTTCCAAGAGATCCAAGAGATCTGACATCCTCTTCTAATTTCCTCAATCACCAGCGATCATATTCTCTCTCTCTCTCCTCTCATACACATACACACATTTTAAAAATATTAGATATACAATTGAAAACAACACTCATCATATTCAAGGGTATAAGTAAGAGCAATCAAAGGTGTTCTGTTCTTTAGTTACTGGTACTTTGATCAGTATCAGTGTTTTGCCAGTGTGTATGGGAATTTAAGACAGCAAACATCTCTCCCAAAACTGATAATCAGCTAAGGTGATTTTTTAAAAATTATATAGAATCTATATATTTCTTCCTATGTACTGAAATACTCACATACTTTCCTAATATGGGAAGACATGAATAAACAAAGTATATATACATGTGTGTATAACATATATATGTACCAAACAGAGCAGAGCAGCTTCAAATAGGAACTTTAAAAAAATTTCCTCTTAAAGAATTTTATTTTCTTTTTAAGCTATAAAATAAATGTGGCACAATGCCAGTAGGAATTACTTAAATTACTTAAATCTATATCACTCACATCATATTGTGATTTCCAAAAGCCTTTGAAACTTTCAGCTTTCAACAGTTCTGTATTCATAATTTAAATATAAGTCATCCTATGAAATATGTGGAAAATATAAACTATTTATTTTACCAGGGCACACTATATTTCACATAGAATTAATTACACTTCTTGACCACTTGATCTCTCAACCCTTAGGAAACTTGTTGATCCATATCTCAGTCAGAAATAAATGTTCTATTTCTTTTTTGGCATCTTAGATTTCAGTTTCACACATTTTCTTCAGTACATTGGGATCTTTGTTAATCTTTACCACATGATCACAATGAACAGTCAGAGCCCTTCCCAAGGATGAATGGATTCCAAAGCACTCCTGAACAGTGATTAAATTCTTACATCCCTGTGAGTTCCCTCTAATTGACTAATTGGGAAAATCTGGTAAAATAACAAAAAAAATCTTTTTCTCTGTTGTCAAGCCAGCATTTATTTTGTAAACATTGTTACAATTGAACTTATTAAAAGTTCCATTAAAAAGAGGTCATTGAGATTATTTGCATTGTTTTATATACTAGTAAGTTACAAAGGAAAAGTTTCTGACTGCCTTGTTCAGTGAGCTACCTTTTCTTGAATGTACATTTGCTGTATGAATTTACCCTTGTAAATTATCATAGGTAAAAAAACAAAGGAAACATATTTACCACATACAAAAAATTATGTTTGTTGCACCTTCAATCAATATACATGACTTACATATTATGGGAGGTAGGATTCAGCACTTCACAACCCTAAGTAGACAAATGATATGCTTTAATCAGTTTTGTTTTCATAGGCCTTAAATCCCCTTTAACTTAGCATAATGAGCAAATAATTTCTTATCTATCTTTCTTGTCTCTTGGAAGATTTCATTAGACTGATTGCATTTATCCTGCTGAAAACGAACTTTCCTTCCATCCTAACTCTGATTTAATCTCATAAAGTTTAGCGCTTAGAGCAGAAAAAGAGTTAAACTTGCCTAGGTTTGGAGCTTTCAATCTAAATCCTTTTGTGAGATTTAAGAAGTTTCCTTTCTAAGCAATGTAGTGAGTTTCTATAAAACCTCTGCAGAATAAAATGCCAGTTTATAAGTCCTCTGGACTTCTGGTTTATGTGAATCCTTTAGATGTTCTGTTCTGTACAAGCATAAATTTGTTACTTCCTAACCTTGACTGGATGAAATAAATTAACAAACACTTTGCCTAGAATAAAGGCACAGTTTGTTATAGACATCAGTCTCAGGAGGACTAAGGTTGAACCTGTCCAGTCTATACCAATGCCACTTCAAATGCTTTTGCTTTTGACCTCAATGTTGAGTATCTATGAATTCTAATAAAGTCCCATGTGAATGAAATATAATAAATAATAGATAAGTGTGTATAATATCCAAGAATGTCATAATGATATTTATACTTTGGCAATGATACTATTTATCAGTAATTTTGTTGAGCTAACCACATAAAATCATTCATAGTAACTTTTACTTTAATGTTAATAAGTTAAAATTGTTTCTTTACTAATTCTGGCAATTTGGCTGAATTCAACTTCTTATATTGTTGTAATATAGATGGGCATTATACAAAGTGAGACTGTAATCATGACAATTTATTTTTCTTTTTTTTGAATTTATTTTATTTTATTTTACAATATAATTCAACTTTACATATCAGCCATAGATTCCCCCGTTCTCCCCACTCCCGCACTGCCCCCCCCCGCCCATCCCCCATTTCCATCTCCTCCAGGGCAAAGACTCCCCCGAGGATTGAGATCAACCTGGTGGACTCAGTCCAGGCAGGTCTAGTCCCCTCCTCGCAGGGACAATTTATTTTTCTTGACTTATTGGATTAAAATATTAGTGACCAACCTAAAGGGCTATAGCAAAACTTACAGTGCCAATGCATCAATGTAAACAGTATTTATTCTACTCTAAAACTAAATTCATATAAAATATTTTCCAAAATGTGACAGAATGTCTATTTATCCTTGAAGTTGACACTTAAATATTAAGTTGTTGATACTTATCTATATGAAGTTGTGTGACTATGAAATCCCACTCTAATGTTAAACAAGATGTGGTTTAAAATAAATTTTGCACATTCTCATAGTTTTCATTACAACACAAATGATAGTTTATATCTTAGTTAAATAATAATTTTCATAGGGATTGAAGATAGAATAGTCTCCATGGCCATGAAACTTTGGCTTACACACTCAGTTCAGCTTAATTACACTTATTTTTAAATCATTATATTTAATGATTTGGGGGAATCTCTAGACGGAAAACCATAATCCCTAACTTCAAGGAGCTTATAATCTTGAGAATCATTAGAAATGCTTCACTCTAGTGATAATAAACAAGAGTTAGAGGCTGCAAGCTTAAGTAGTTTCACCATTACCTGAGACATAAACATCTTTGTTGTGGTTCAGAGTCAGAGAATTGTGAAAAGAGTCTTCCTTCTGAACACAATAGGCTTTCAGATGTTGTTTCCTGTTTGATCAGAAAGACATGAAATGTGCTCTCCAACTTTGAGGCTCTGTCCACCTAGCTTGTTACACATTTTTTCAATCATCTCCTTGCAACAGATGTTTGCCATACTGGAAATTTTGTAGAAACAGCACACTGAAATGTGCCAGATTTGAAAAGTTGGCTTGTTTTACTTTTTTTCTGACTTTCGAGTCCAATCACATGTTTTGAAAATTCTGTGTGAAAAATAAAATATATAGGACCCACATACATATATTTCAATGCAAACTGTGTTTTGGTTTGTATATCTAAGAAATCTTGGGATTGATTTACAAACTTAGCTGTCCATTTTCTCACAGGATGGCAACTCTATTTGGACAGATGCCACGTGTGATAATTCAAAAGAAGGTCATTTAAAGGAAGGAAGTTTCATGATAAAAATTTTACAAAGATATCAGTATCATTCCAATGTGGGTAAGAGGTCTAATGTAGCAACAAATGTCATGACTTGTTCCCAGTGAAATAATCTTAGCTAGCAAACTATTGCAACTTTAGAAGACTTTATCTATCATTGACTTCTAATAAAATATATCAAAATTCAGATAAATTGTATAACAGAAAGCTATAATATTATTTAGAGGACAAATGTGTAATTTCAGGTAAAATATTGAAATTAATTTAAAGATAGGCCAACCAATTTTAATATAATAAGATGTGAAAAAATCAATTAATAGGTTTTTAGACTTATTATATTTAGTCTATGATATCCTATTACATATATTACTTTGTCTTAATAACTGAATGGATTTTAAGATACTTTGAGAGTATCATTTCTTTTCTAATTTTAAATTTCTGTGTGTCCAGGATTCTATCATATAAGAAAACCAAAAATATATCTTAAAGAATCAATTCTAAGCCGGGCGGTGGTGGCACACGCCTTTAATCCCAGCACTCGGGAGGCAGAGCCAGGCGGATCTCTGTGAGTTTGAGGCCAGCCTGGGCTACCAAGTGAGTTCCAGGAAAGGCACAAAGCTACACAGAGAAACCTTGTCTCGAAAAAACCAAAAAAAAAAAAAAAAAAAAGAATCAATTCTAGAATTATGTGGAAGGATCCAGGAATCCTTTTTAATACATGAAAAAGATTGTAAAGTGTATACTACTTTTCTTATCAAATTAATATCGAAAATTATTCTTTCTTTTGTAAAATATACAACAGTTATGGAAACATGTTCAGTGTAATTATATTTCTAGTAATGAATTAAAATATTTTCATATTTATTATTTGTAATTCTCAATTAAAGATGTTATTCAGCTGTAGCATTCTAAAAAATAAATTTTATAGTGGAAGAGTTGGAATTGTGAAAAAAACAAATAATATGTATACATAAAAATTGTTATTGTAGGATTTACAGAGAGTCTGATAGATCATGTTAAATTTTTATCAGAAAAAAATGTCTAATAATATTGAGAAGTTTCAATAGTGTGACTCTCCTGGTCACTTTGTACATTTTTGGAGAGAAGAGAGATGCAGAAAGAAAAGAAGGAACTTCAAGAATGCTAGTGGGACATGATAAAAACAAACCTGGGCCAAATGAGCATCATTAAGAAAGAAGTCTTTTATCCAAGGGGCATTATGAGATAGAGTCACTTGGACCAATACACACCTAGATGTGAAGAACTGTTAATGAAGAGGAATATTTAAAGAAAGATTGGTCAGCTTGGTAAGTGGATAAAAGACAACATGTGCAATACCAAACATGTTTAATACAAAGTCATGTCTTGGTGACTGAATGAAATGTCCTCAAAAATATAATTGAGCATCCAGAAAACAAAATAGATAAAATAAGGATTACTTCTTGTATTCCAAGAAGACACATATTTTGAAAGCAATCAGTTAAAATTCATTAGAAAAAGTATATATCACAATCATAAACATGACTATCAATATAGTTATTAATTCTGGAAATTAAGTAAAAATGCTACACATTACCACCATAAGCTCTCTAAAAAGAAAAATACAGTACTAACACTCACTGAACCATACCAGGTATGATTTTTGAATGGTGCCCAAGAATATACTCAAATGTTTTCTATAGGAGATCAAATATTAGAAGTCAGCATGGAGGAGGAGAGAAATACAGAAGAAGGTAGAACTTGAAATAATACAAATGTCTGAAGAAGCCTTTATACTTTAAAAAGCCTATAATACATACAACTCTGTGTAGAAGCATATACTATAGTTTTAATGAGCCTTCCTCACTGAGCCGATAGTGACTCTTCCAGGAGTTAAAGATCACCTAACAATGTCTCCAATAACAAACCTCAGAAGACCTCTTTGGAGTTGTTGGCCGGGGCTGTCCAAGAGATCCAAACACAAAGCTTATTGCTGTTTCTTGCCCTTGATTATCCCCTGAAGGTGGAAGGAAGTTCATTATTAAATTCCTAAAACAGAGCTCAGTGGCTCTGAGTAGAACTGACCTGAGTTCTTCCTCCATGATGACTAGATTTTGTACCAGAAAGCATCATGCATATTTCCAAAGGAGGGCAACCAATAGTTCCACCCAGCTATGATTTCTATGACCGACATCAGCAAGCATGAAGGTACAGTATCTCTAAGATGCAGTAGCGGCACACATACCTTGGATATAGCCAACAGCTTTCCAATTGACTTAAGACCTGCACAACAAGAAAGAAATTATGGCTGGTACTGGAAACCTAGCTAACTACTCAGTGCCAGTGAAATCATGGTTATTGGAGGAGAATTTAACAACCATTAAGTTCTTAAGCCAGCATAGTCCCTGACAACAATATAAATATTTGTCCTTATACCCAAAGTGTAGTCTTTACCTCTTATCAAAGAAATACCTCTGCACCAGGCAGAAACCCATTACAGAAAATCACAACCAATCAAACAGCAAAGTTGTGGATCTCTGTCCAATGGCTACATCTCCAAATATTCCAATACCTAAGGATCAGGGAATGTTGTGGGAGAGGAAGCAGAAAGACTGTAAAAGCCAGGTGATCAAGAAGTGTGCTGTAACAGTGTATCTCCTAAGATCAGAAACTACACTCATAAAGTCTTAACAACATGACTGCCTAAATATGGGCTCAACTAAGACAACACAAAGACACGCTAGAGTGGACAGGGGGAAGTCCATGTGGCCTCATTCCTACACAAAGAGCTGCAGGCTACTGAGGAATGGTAGGAGCAGGAGAAATAGTCTTCTCCATGGAAAAGAGAGAGATTGAGAGCCGAGAAGACAAGGTTCTATGTACAAAGATCACTGAAGGTATCCGTGCATTCTCTACAGAGCACTTTCAGTCATTAGGTACAAGGTCTCTAGGATATGGAAAAATTACACTTAAACATCTTATAAGAATAAGAGTAGGATCTTTATTGGCTTAGGACCCATAAATATGGTACACTCAGTTTCTGAAATAAATAGCAAAATATCAATCATATTGGGCTTTGTTTAAATAAGGGATGAGCATATAAAATTCTATTTTTATTGCCTCTTCTAACATCAGAGCCAAAACAAACATTTGCTTTTAAATTAATGATTTTTCAAGTATAGGTAAGAAACTTAGCTCAGTTGAGATTTGTCAAAATTGCTTGGGGATTTTCAAACATATCCAGCCTCTGAAGCTAATTCCAAAGTTCTTCAACAACCATCAAACCATTAATATTCCCACTTTCAAACTCTAAATATGTGTTATTGTTCAACACACCTTAGTTCTGCAGTAATATATTTAAAACTGCAATATGATTCAATGTGAAAATCCATTTATTGATTTATTAAACATCTTTTGCTCTCAGAACTAAAGATAATAAAAAGAATAAAAGTTAATCTTGTCATCTCCAATTTTCTTTACAATGTTTTATAGATAGGAAGATATGTGTATGGGTACACAAGGAAAGATTTAACATTGAGAGAAATATAACGAAAACAAGGGGTTGGGCGGTAAAATGAAACTATGAACTGTTTCTAAATGCCACATCATTCCTAAATTTTTAGTGCACTTCAATAAGTTTCTTAATAACAAGAGGGTTTCAGATTTCTTAAATATTTCAGAGACATTGGCTTTTTTCAAAGAACAATGAGAGAGTTAATACATCTTTTCTTCTCCAGTACTTCTCATTTCTGAGGGGAGAGGGCTAGTGACACTTGTGTAGTCAATGGATGAAGTTTGAACATCATGTGGGCACATCTGGAGTAAGGTGCCCAACTTAACATATCTGCATTGCTACAAAACATCTAATACACAGAGGGAGAAAACAGTATTTCATTTATGAAAGAGATTATATGAGTACTTCAAATATACTACATGTGTCTAAAATGCTTTTTTAAAAACTTTTTAGATGATTTTCTAATTATTATACAGTTTTGGCCAAATTTATTCATAGTTACTCAACCAAATTTCCAAGGAGAGTTGTATAAGAACAACCCCAAATTAAACAATTTTGTTGCTATTCTGGAGGATAGAGATTTTTTTAAACTAATCTTTAAATGTGAACTTTCATATATTTCATATTTATCAAGAAATGTAGTATTTACCCAAGGAAAAACGCCACATCTTTTAAGACACTCTTTTAAGTTTCATATAACCTTTCTTATGGCCAACTAAACACTCATTTCTCTTATTTAAAAAAGTCTATTTTATTAATTATAAAATATCATTAACAGTTTAAAATTCAGAGAATTGATATGGAGAGCCCAGCTCCAATTGATACATCTGCAACACACCTCCACACTAAGGCTCATGTAACACCACAGAAGAGTAGGGGAAAAAAAAACTATAAGAATCAAAGGACCAGGAAGTCTGTTGAAAGATTTTGGAGCCAGGCGGATCTCTGTCAGTTTGAGGCCAGCCTGGGCTACAGAGTGAGCTCTAAGAAAGGCGCAAAGCTACACAGAGAAATCCTGTCTCAAAAAAAAAGAAAAGAAAGAAAGAAAGAAAGAAAGAAAGAAAGAAAGAAAGAAAGAAAGAAAGAAAGAAAGAAAGAAATGTCAAGAAAGCCACACCCAGGATACATCATCAAAAATATGATGGCTGAAGCATGACATAAATGATGACAACGCCAATGAACATACCAGCATGGAAGGGGAGAACTTACTGGACCTCAACCTTAGACAAAGAACTGTAGATGATTAAGGAGCACTGAGAGAGGGAGACTTAGTCATTTCCAAAGATGGAACCCTAATTGGTTGTTCAAAACCAAGTGGTCAGCTCTGAAATCATATATATGCAAATGACAATAGATTCAACAGATATTTATATATTATAACAACAACAACAACAGTAATAACACTAATAGTTAAGGAGGAAGAATCCATTAATTTGAATGGGAGTATAGTGGAGGGTACCAGAGAAGGGGGGTACTGAAGGGAAAATCGGGATAGGGGAAATGATGTAATTATATTTTAATTTAAAAATTGAAAACACAAAGTGGAGAAATTATAAAAATTTACCTTAATTAAGTATTCTGTAATACTAAGGCATTTGCTGTGCAGTAATTAATAACTGATAATAAGATTGACTTTCCACTGGGCAGTGGTGGCGCAGGCCTTTAGTCCTAGCACTGGGGATTCAGAAGCAGGCAGATCTTTATGTTCTAGGCCAGCCTGGTCTGCAGAGTGAGTTCCAGGACAGCCAGGGCTACACAGAGAAATCCTGTTTCAAAAAAAAAAAGAAAAAAAAGTCCTTCCATTCTCTAAAATTAACAAAATAAAATTTAAAAAAACCCTGCATTAAAACTTAGATTATGCCAAGCAGAATGTGATGAGAAATGGCACTATTCTAATAATATTAGTAAAGATTTGAATACGCTTCACACAGCCCTTTTATGTACCAGGCTCTCTCTTTGAGGCCAGCAACCAGATCCTAACTCATAACAAGGAACGTCTTATTAGTTATGAATGCTAAGCCTTATCTTATGCTTGTCCCACTAGCTCTTATAACTTTATCTGTTTCTCTTCATCTACGTTGCCTCAGGGCTTTTTAGCTTTCCTTCTGTAGATCTTACATTCACTGCTTCTCCACGTCTGGCTGGTGACCGTCTGGTTACTGGCCCCAGGTGTGTCCCTCTGTGTCCCTCTCTTTCTTCCTGCTTCTCTTCTCCTTCTTCTCTCTCCTACTTATTCTTTCTGCCGGTCAAGCTCGCCTGTCCCTCTCCTGCCTAGCTATTGGACATTCAGCTTTTTATTAGACCAATCAGGTACCTTACTGAGGCAGGCAAGGTAAAACAAATGCAACACATCTTTATATAATTAAACAAATATAGCACAAAGAAATGTAATACGCCTTTACATCATTAACAAAGACAGCAAAAACAGATGTAACACATCTTTGCATTTAAATATTCCACAACACTTTTACTTTAAATTTCCACAATGCTAATAATTACTATAAAAAGTATATATATGGGCAGTGGTGGCATGGGCCTTTAATCCTAGCACTGGGGAGTCAGAAGCAGGCAGATGTACATTTATAATTGTTATTTAAGTAAATTTTCTGAAATTATTATACAATTCTAAAAATACTTCAAAAATAAATAAATTATCAGAAAATCTATTTATTCAAATCATACTATTTTTTCCATGTTAGTACAGTAACTCTCATGAACACAATGCTTTCCCTAAATGCTGATAATGAATTTGAAAAAGTTTCTAATAACAGGTTTTTTTTCTAAGAACAAAGTTCCCATGATTTAATTTGCAATAGGAACTGCATTCAATTTTTTTCAGAGAAAATATCTCATTTGAGAATAAATTTTTATCATAACATTGAATCTTATATTTTTACTTATTAAAATTTATTATGAATTTCATCAAAATATCTAAAGATATGTATTTAAGTGGAAGAGGAAACGTGATACCAATGTGCCTCAAATTGTGTTCACAACTCATTTAGATATTAATTAACTCTAGTAATGAATAACATCACTTTGCCATTAAGAAACAGTATTTTGATAAACTCTAATTAAAAAAAAGTATAGAGCCAAATAAATTGATGAATCATAACAGTTCTCTAATGTGACTTAATGTTTATACAAAGACAATTTGAGCCGGGCGGTGGTAGCGCACACCTTTAATCCCAGCACTTGGGAAGCAGAGCCAGGCAGATCTCTGTGAGTTTGAGGCCAGCCTGGTCTACAGAGTGAGATCCAGGACAGACACCAAAGCTACACAGAGAAATCCTGTCTTGAAAAAACAAAAAAAACCAAAACAAACAAAATACAAAAAACAAAAAGAAAGCAAAGACAATTTGAAGTGAAGTGGAAGATGCATTCAGTAATTTAATATAGAACCTGCAGATAGTTACTTGAATTTTATACAATGGTTAAAAACAAATTATTATTGTTATAAAGCTTGTATGAATTATGTAATAAAATATGTAAAATAATGCATATATATTAGCTCATTAATGAAAGCATTATTCCTCACAAAATGGAAAATTGATCCCTACTTGGATAAAGTTTCCTTTAGTATGTGAGGAAAAGTATTTACTCTAAAAAATTCACATCATTTAAACTTTTGTACTAATTAAGTCCTTTCTTTACAAAAGCACACATTGAAAATAATGATCACCTGAGATCTTCTGATGTTTACATTTGCCAAAGAAAGTAGAGGTCAGGTGGATTCAATAATAGGAATGCTTACTCAGCACTGGATATAGAGATCTAAGTGAAAGTGCCCAAATCTCTTGACATCATGGCATTACTATAATGTTGTTCTGTTTAATGGACTTCTCTTATGCCTTAGAAGTGGTTTTCATGGCAGAGAATAAGGGTTCTCACAAATAGTAGTTAACTAGATCGGTATTCAAGTTATTTTTAACATCTGCAAAAACATGACAACAAACACCATATAATTTTGGCTTATGTGGAAACAGCTAGAAACTATTCAAAATAAATAATAATGATCTATCTGAATTGAGTAAGCCTGTGAGTACATTTATATGGTTTGCTTTAGATTCAAGTTAACTCTCCTGTGGTATTTACTTTCCATAAAAATTTGTGTTGAGCTAGCTAAGGTTTTCAGTTAATGCTATTCTTGATTATAATTATAGATTAGTGTTATTTTGCCTTCACAATCAGCACTTTAATTTGTTGTAGGTTTGGTTAATTATAAAGTGATGCATAATTCCATTAACAATCTTTTTAGAAGCATAATTCTTAAAACAGGCTTTCAGAAAGAGTGTGTGTTATGGTTCAAGCAGGAATTATTATTTTTTACTTCTGTTTGCTGTTATTTTGGGCAAAAGAACTTAACTCACAAGGCAGTGTGTTTTACAATAGCAATTCACTGAAAAATAACACCAGGTAGAGCAGAACATCTTTCTGAGAGGATTTCACTTAAAATGTATATAAGAAAAGGAGGTGGAAAATGTATTTGTATTACCAGCTGTGAGGGATCTGAGGCAGTGGAGTCGACTGGAACTATGAACTAAAGACCATTTTTAGCAATACAGAGAGACATTGCCTCAAAACAAATACTCTAATTAACAAAGTAAATAAACAAATAACCAACTAGTTATCTAGGTAACTAAAACTCCTTTAAGAAAAACCCAAAATAAGATTTGCTTTCATCATCCAATTGCTCTAAAAATAAACCTTTCAAACTTTCTTAATTTAATTCATGTATTTTCTTTTGTGTATGATTTCTTCCCAAAAAAGGTATAAGAAAATAGAATATGTATGCAGAATAATATTGGCATAGCATAATTTAAGCATAAAATTAAAATCAAAGTAAGAAAAAAGTCTAACCATATTTATAATTACTTTAAGTAACATCTTATCTTGTTAAAGAATACTCTTTAATTTTGAAAATGATGTTAATAATACTGTTGATATGCCAAAACACTGGAATGAAAAGTAATTTTAGGAGGTGGGCAGGATTTATTTGGTTTATACTTCTAGGCCAAAATCTATCATTTAGTGAAGTCAGGGCAGGAACTGAGTTCATGAAACAGAAACAAAAATCATGAAAGAATGCTACCCACTAGCTCTCTCATTGGTTCACTAGAAGCTACCTTTCTTCATATCCCAGCTCAGCTGCCTAGGAATGGTGGCACCCGTAGTTGCCTGAGCCATCCCACATCAATTATCAATTAAAACAATCTCTCACAGATGTAGTCACAGGCCAATCGGATCTCAATAACTCCCAGTTGACTCAGAAGACTATAGGTAGTATCAACTTGACAGCAGAAGCTAGTTAGAACAAACCCTCTGCCCACAGATAAATACATCATTTTCAAAGTCTTTCCATATTATTCATAAGACAATAAGTCTAAAGTGATGATTTATATAGTTATAGCATTACTTAGCATAACTACTCCCAGGCAATTAGGAAGACAGAAATATACATTAAAGCTTTCTCATTGGAAGGAGGGGAGCAATACTTGTGGGTTTAGTGACCCCTTGTTATTTGTAAAAAAAAAAAAGCGTGGGCCATTTGGAGAATTTTACAATCTCAGAGATCTCTTAAATAAAACTCTTAACTGAAAAATATTATTTTGCTGCTATAATTTTATGTCCTAGACAAATTACAAATTTATTTTAAATATGATTTTATTCAACTGTTTTTATTTATTCAATAAGTTATTCACACATATAAACAAAGTATTTTCATCATATCTATCTCATGTCACCTTCTTCCAATGTCCCCAAGGCCACCCAACACATTCTTCTCCCAATTTCATGTCCTTTCCTTTGTCTTTTAGTTTTAGCCAGAATCAAATTATTTTACTGGGTCAGGGACAACCTAGTAGTGGTCATACCCCAAACAATAAATAACTCAATAGGACATCAGTTGATTATAGATCCTCTCAGCTAGGAGCGGGCCCTTCAGGATCCTTCCTCATCCATCCTGGGATGTTGCCTAACACGGTCTTGTGCAGATCTTATGTGGGTAAGCATAGCAACTGAGTTCATGAGTATAACAGCCATGTCAAATGAGAAGAGAGCAATTTAGAGCATTGTTTCCCCACCTTCCAGCTCTTAAATTTCTTCTGCCATTGTGTGGTTGGTACAGATCTCCTACCTTAGGATTGAGTGCTCACAGTCACTCACTCTCAGAAATTTTACCAGTTATGAATATCTATAAATTCATTGTTCCCTACTGCAAAATGAAGCTTCTCTTACCAAGACTGAGAGCAGCCAAGGACTATGGGTATCAATGTAAATATTTAGAAGATAGTTTGTCATGGGAATTTAACAAAATAACGGTAATAGATTTACTCTAGGGCCTATGAGCTCCATGAGTATTTGACCAGGTTTAGAGTACCAGGCATGAATTCCATCATGTGGATTATGCCTGAAATCCATTTAGAAGATGGTTGCCTAAGCCCCAAATAGTCGGGCCACTATTTTATCAGTGGGTACATCTTGCCTGAAGGTTGGTTGGTAGGTACTTAAGCATGTGTTTTCTCCTCATTAAATAGAGCTTGAACGTAGGGAGGAAGTTTCTTAGTCAGTTTGAGGTTGATTTTTCAGTCTCCTGAAGAATAAATGATATCTTTGTCAACAGATTCTATTCATCTACTTATAGAGAGCAAGGAAAAGCAATAGAAACAGCTTGTGTTGTTTGAGTGGTCTCTGAGGCATTCCTGATGTGCAGTGTTGTCCATCCATGCAGGGTACCTGTGTTCAAACTTCTTTGTTTTTTGAAATTATATTTTTTAAAATATCTTACAGGGTATTGAGTTTCCATAAGATATTTTTATGATTCATTACTCTTGGTTAACCCACCTCCTACATCCTAATCTCTCATATGCCCTCTGTTTTATACCAATACCACGCTGACCTTATTAATATGAATCTGTAATATCACTAGAAATCAGGTATTATGATATTTCCCACAATAATTGTTTTTGCTCAGGATTGCTCTAACTATTTGGGATACTTGTTACCTCAACATTAATTATTTTTTCTTCTCTGTGTTTGAAGAATGACTCTGAATTTTTTATTGGGATTTCACTGAGTCTGTAAGCTGCTTTCAGTAGCATGTATATTTTCACAATATTAATTCTTCTGATCCATGAGGTTAAGAGGTCTTTCTATCTTCTCTTGCTTTCTTCAACTTTCTCTTTTGTTTCCTAAAACATTAATTGCAGAAGTTTTTCATCTCCTTAGTTAGGCTTATTTCAGGAAGTAAGTGTGTGTGGGGGGGGGGGGGGGGGGGGGGGGTGTACTATGAATAAGATTGTTTCCCTGATTCAATTTTAGTAGTTTTATCATTGGTATATAGTGTGGCTATTGACTTATGTGTGTTAATATTGTACCCTATCACTTTGCTGAAAGTATCAGTTCTGGGATTTTCTTCTGGAGTATTATGGTCTCTTGTGTATAGAATAATATCATCTACAAATAAGGATACTCTGGATTCTTGACCTTTTCCTATTTTCATCCCTTTTATTTCCTTATATGTCCTTATTTCTCTATTGAAGACTTCATATATAATGAATAAACAAGGAATAAAGGCCACATCCATATGTTGTTCCTAATTTTAGTGAGAATATTGGGTTTGTCTCCATTTAGCATGATACTGGCTATAGAGTTGTTGTACAAAGCCTTTATTATTTGAGGTACACACCTTGCACCCCTTACATCTAGGTGATTTTTATCATGAAGATATGTTGGATTTGGTCAAATCCTATTCATGCATCAATAGATATGATCATATGATCTCCATGTTTGAGCCTATTAATGTGATCAATATGTTGATTGGTTGATGTTTTGTGATGGTTGAAAGGACAATATCCCCCAGAGGCTCAGAGTTTATACACACGGTTACCAGTTGGTAGCACTGTTTGTGACACCACCCCACTAATCTTTCTCCCTCTGCTTTGTGCTTATGGTTCAAGATGTGAGCTCTTAGCTTCCTGCTCAGGCTGCACTGCCTGGTGTTGACTCTTATACTGCCCTGAAATGACGGACTCCTATTCCTCTCAAAACCTAATCCCAAATAAACTCTCTTCTGTAAGTTGTCTTTGTCATTGTAGCATGAATCTTAAAAGTTACTTATTAATAAAATCAAACCTGAGGTGGGTATTGGGGTGAACACTGGAAGGTCAGAGAGACAGAATAAGCCACAGCTATCTCACCTCACCGGATCCTCAGCTGGTCTTGTTTCCTCAGACTGGAGGCCTCTGTGTCCTCATATCCGAATGGCTCTCAGCTGAACTGCTGCTAGAAGCCTGAATGCTTAACCAGGCCAAATGCTTAACCAGGCCAAATGCTTCTCCAGGCCAAAGGCCTCTAGTTTCTGGTCCTCACGCCTTATATACCTTTCTGCTTTCTACCACCACTCCCTGGGATTGAAGGCATGCTTTCTGGGATTAAAGGCGTGGGTCACCATGCTTGGCTGTTTCTAAAGTGTCCTTGAACTCACAGAGATCCAGAGGGATTTCTGTCTCTGGAATGCTAGGATTAAAGGCATATGCTACCACTGCCTAACCTCTGTTTCATATTGTGGCTGTCCTGTTCTCTGACCCCAGATAAGTTTATTAGCATACACAATATTTTGGGGAACACAATACCACCACAGGTCATGGTATTTTTTTTTGTTTGTTTGTTTGTTTGTTTTGGTTTTTCGAGACAGGGTTTCTCTGTGTAGCTTTGCGCCTTTCCTGAAACTCCCTTTGGAGACCAGGCTGGCCTTGAACTCACGGAGATCCGCCTGCCTCTGCCTCCCAAGTGCTGGGATTAAAGGCGTGTGTCACCACCGCCCGGCGGTCATGGTGTTTTATCAAACAATAGAAAAGTAATACATGCATGTTCAATCATTTCTGTATCTGAGGAATGACACCAACTTTGTTATAAAGAATAATTTTTTTTGGATGGGCTCATGAATTTAATTTTCTAGTATTTTGTTAGAATTTTCACATCCGTGGCCCTCAGGAAGATTAGTATGCAATGTTCTGTTTTAGTCTGTTTTTATTTGGTTTCTGTATTAGAATAGCATGGGATACATAAAAGGGTTTTAAAGTATTTCTTCCTTACATTCTTATGGAATAATTTGAACAGTATTGTTGTTAGTTCTTCATTAAATTTTTAGTAGGATTTTGCAAAGAATTCATCTGATGTGGGCTTTGTTTTAATTGGCACATTTGTTAGGATCATGTTGCTGTTTACAGATGTTTAATATCTTCTCGTCATTTTGACCTTACAAAAAGATACACATTTTAAGGATTTGTTTTAATTAGTATATGTGTTGGTGTGCTGTCTGCATGCATATATGCGCATCACTTGTGTGCCCGCTTCCTAAAGAGGCCAGAAGAGGTCACTAATCATCTGGAGCTAGAATTACAGAGAGTCAATAGGCACCATGTAGGTGCTGGATTTCAAACTCAGTTCCTCCAGAAGAGAAGCCAGTGCACTTAACCAGTGAGCCATCTTTTCTAGCTCTTTGGTTTAAGTTATGCATCAACCTGTATCCAGAAATTCATTCTTTACTTTTGAATTTTCCACTTAGTTTAATGTAGACTTTTTTGTAAAAATAGTCCTAATGATTTCTTGAATTTCATTGATGTCTATTCTGTTTCCCATTTGCCTCTAATGCTGTCACTTTGTGTCTTCTGTCTTTCATTTAGTTAGTATGACTTAAAGTGTGTTAATCTCATTTATGGTTTCAAAGAACAAATTTTCATTTCATTTTTTCCTTGTACTGGTTTTATTTTATAAATTTCTGTCCTGATTTTGATTATTTCACCATGTCTACTGATTTTGAGTTTGATTTATTATGGCTCTATGAAGGCATTAGGTTCATCATGAAATTATTAACAAGATCTTTTATTTTATTTAATTTTTTAGATTAAGATTGTTTTTATTACTAACTTTGATTAATTAAATTTTTGTTTAATTCCAGTTTTTTAAAAATTTCCTTCTTGATTTCTTCAGTGATGCACACATTATTCAGTAGTATATTTTTAATTTGCCATGAGTTTGTGTGCTTTCTATGATTTCTATTGCTGCTGATACTTAGCTTTATTTCATTGTGGAAAGAGAGGATACACGATCATATTATTCATTTTTCTGTATTTGTTGTGATTAATTTGGATCCTAATATGTGATCCATTTTAGAAAAAATATGTTTTTGTAGATGAATATACATTTTTCAGTATCTAGAAAGAATTTTCTATAGATGCCTATCAGGTCCTTTTAATCGAGGGTGCCATTTAATTCTAGAATAACTCTGTTTAGTTTCTGTCTGGATGACCTATCTATTGGTGAGAGTGGGGCATTGAAACTACCTATTATAACTCTGTAGAGGTTATTTTATGGCTTTACATCTAGTAGTATTTCAGTTATAAAATTAACTACACCTTTGGTTCATATATATTTAGAAATGCAATAACCTCTTCACTGTTCCCTTGGTGAGTTTGGAGTGGCTGTTTTTATTTCTTCTGTCTAGTTTTGGCCTGAACTTTATTTTGTCTTTTATTAGATTAAAATACCTACTGGTTTCTTTGTTTGGAATACATTTTCTGATCTTTTTACCTTAAGGTGGTATCTGTTATTGATTGCAATGTGTGTTTCTGAGAGTCAGAGAAAAAAATGGATTCTGTTGCCTTTTTTTTCCCCAAGACAGAGTTTCTCTTTGTAGCACTGGCTGTTTTGGAACTCCCTTTGTAGACCAGGCTAGCCTCAAACTCACAGTGATCTGCCTGCCTCTGCCTCTGCCTCCCTTTTCTAATCCGGTCTGCTTTTCTGTGCCTTTTTAATGGGAAATTCAGACCATTCACATTGAAAGCTAACACTGAAAGATGTGCGTTGATTCTCCTTTATATTCTTGAGCTAGTGTTGCTCTACCAGAATTCTTTTGTCTACGAGTGCTGTGTTGTTTACTTCTTTCTTTTCTGGGACCTCTTGTCTGTTTATCCTTCTTTTCATACCGAAATATTCTTTCCACTATTTCCTATACTTCGGTGGTCATATATTACTTGTTTTATTTTTATGGGAAATTTTTACTTTTCCTCAGTTATCATAGATGATGGTCCAGGTTGGCAGAACATTATTCCAAACATGGGCTTGTATTTCTAGGCCCCTTTGATTTTAAAGCATTCTTTGAATAATCAGCTGTTATCCTGATGCCCTTACCCTTATAAACGAATTGATCCTTCTCTCTTACAACATCCCCTATACTTTTTTTCTTTTTATTTTAGCAATCCAGTCATAGAGTGTTTCTTTTCTGATTCTTCTCTATTTAATGTTCTCTAGGACTATAGTAGCTTGATATAATCAGTTCCTCTTCTATCTTGTATATTTTCTTCTATTATGTTTATTGAAAATCTGCTTGCTTCTGCTAACCCAAAAGCCTAGTCTACCAAAATGCAGATAGGCTGACTGCAGCACCTCACTTCTCTCCCTGATGCTCCAGTCCCAATCCCCTCAGCCTCACCCCCAGCTCTGTAGCAGGACACCTGCTATGGTCTCTCTTTCCTCTGTGCCTTCATCCCCAACAGATCACAAATTTTCTTCCTCCGACCTACCAACACAACAGCTGAGCAGGCCAGGGATACAGGTAAGCCAATGTAAGACCTTGACCACTCCCTCCATTCCTTCAAATCTAATCCCCCAGTCTCATCCTCAGCTCTGCAACAGAACACCTGTTCAGTCCCTTTCCCCATTTCCATAGCTCCAGTGCATCCCACAAATCTTACTCTCTTAATCTCCTTCTCCCCACTTGTTTCTTTATCTCAGTCCCTAAATCCAGCAAACCCCCCCCATCCCCCCAACCCCATTAATTCAAAGGCCAATCCAGTCAGGGAAATGGGTAGGTTGACTATAGATCTTCCCCTCTCCTTCTGTTTCTCCAGATCCAATTCCCAGCTTTCATTGCCAGGGCTATAGCACACCTTTTGGTGTGAGCACTTCTTACTATCTACCCCCAGTCTAAGGAGAATAAGTAACCAGATCCTGGTTAAACACAGCTCTCCTCATTATTGTCAACTCCTTCAGATTTATTAGAATGCCTTCCATGTTGAAGTTCAGATAATCCAACAATGTCTGTCTACCAAGGTAATGTCCAAGAATCTAGGAGTTGTTCAGTCCATGAGGTTGGTTGTCTAAGCTAATCTTCCGTATACTATGAAAGCTTGAAGAAGTAGGCTCTAATGCCAGTGAAGGAACGGAACTGGCACCAATAGCAAACAGTCAAAGAGCTAAAGCTTCTTTCTTCCACTTTGTTTATATAGGCTGCCAGCAGAAGGTGTGACCCAGAATAAAGGTGGATCTTACCATCTCAAGAGGTCAGAATTTAGGGTGAGTCTTCTCACTTCAAATGTTTAATTAAAAAAAAATATTCCTCACAGGTATATCCAGCTGCTTCACTCTTAGTTAATTCCAGATGTAGTTAAGTTGACAACCAAGAACAGCCATTACAAGGTAATGTAAATTAATAGATATAAATATGTATCTATATGTAGCATTTATTTAGTGGTCTTTCTAATATTTATTGAACTATAATATAGGCACTGTATGCATTTTGTATAATTATAGTCATATAATCTTCCATGAAATATGTATGTATACTTTTACATGTATATATATATATATATATATATATATATATATATATATATATATATAACAAAATACTTGTGGATTAGAAATGACACTAAATAAATAGTGGTTGTTATTATTATTATTGTTATTACTTAAAAGCTTCTTATCCATAGATCATTCTAGGTAAGTCAATCACATGTCAGTGTGGGGCCAATGATCATGTAAAGACAATATGTTGATATGTTTCAAGGGAATTTAACTTTTGTATCCAGGAGTACCTCAATTTCTGCAAAATTATATTATCATGATCTGAAATTAAATGATAGATAAATAAAGAAGAAAACTGTCTTATGTGGATCTAATTAGGATTCAAAACATAGCATATATTCTTACCAATCTCTACTACATATTGATGTATTTCCCATAACTGCAAACTTTTTTTCATCTTCAAAGCCTGAAATATAACATCTAATCATACAATTAGTACTGAACTTAGTGGAACTCATTACACACTTCCTCTGAAGGTGATGAAACATATGAGGCCCAGGACTTACATTCTCAAATGCCTTATCATATTTGAGTCTCAGTGGTCATAATGTAATGTAATGAATTCCCACGTTAAACAGAACTGAAGTATCAAAGGAGCAAACAGTGAAGATATGCTAAATGAGTGTAATAAATAATTCTTTCAACATTTTCCTAGAGATTTTGCCAGGTCACACTTTAGAATTCATTTTTGTTTGCTCTAATATACAAGCCATATTGTCTAAGTTTACTACTTATAGTGAATATAATTTGTCTCATATAAATATATTAGCAATCACATCTCTTTTAAAATTGTTAATCCTTTTTTGTCTAAGACCATTTTTAAAACTTGTCACTTTAATTTCCCTGTGATATAAAATTTTATTTTTTACTGTATTCTTTCTTGATAAATTGCTAAAATATTTTCCCAAATATATGCTAGCAAATATTAGTGTTTTATCAAATATCAATTCCTCATTAAATTTTATGTCAAAGAAAATTGTGTGGCATTGGTGTAGTAAATCTTAAAATTGAACATAAAATTTTTCACATCCATTTAGTAGAGACCTATAGCCCACAAATTTCATTTTAGTTTCCAATGTCAGATCAGAAGAAATTATCTCCACACAACTACCTCTCAAGAGGTGTTCAGCATTTAGTTGCTTGTTTATGAGAACATAATCAATTTGGGGAATAGTACGCTTTCTCAACAAAGCCCCATAATTTAGAGTATTATCAAATCTCACAAAAGATATTTTGGAAACTGTAGTTTATAACTTCTAGCCATTTAAAAAATTGTGATTAAGATTTGTAGATATGATATGTTACTGCTTTCATGGTTTAATATAACAATGCATAAGTGGAACAAGTGAGTACAAAATAATATTTGTTCACAGTTATTGGGGTTCATGATGAGTATTGAAAGATGCTCTGAGTTTTTGAAGTAATGCCTGCAATAAATGTTTCAAACACAGAAGTGTCATAATAGAATCTTTTGCATAATTTGATACATGTAAGTTACTACACCTATTAATTACTTCATTCATTAAGTAAAACCTTATGTCATATAAGACAGTAGGAATCTTCCACTGTGTTTGTGAAAAAGAGAGCAGAGAAAACAAAAGTGCTATTACCAAGGAGGTCAGGATATGTCATATTGGTCTTGTTGGGAAATGGTTAAGGCATGGCTAAGCACACACATTGGAGTTACTGAGCAGGAATGAAAACTTCCTCTAAAGCAAGCAAAAACATTGCTCTACTGTGCATTCATCAAGAAGAGACGTATACCTCTTGTAAAAACTTAAAACTTCCAGAATGTAGACAAGAAAGATTAAACACAGGGCTTGAACAGGATGCTTCGACCTTCTCTGTGCCCTACCTGAATAATAATTGTACTTTTTATTCTGAAAATTTAAATAGTAAGCAATTTAAGGCATAGCTATGCATTCTCCCAATAACTGGACCAGAAAGCCTTGTCAAAAATCATTTACACAGTGCTCGGTGATACTGATGAAGGGATGCATTGCACTCAACATTTGTTTCACAACAATACATATTTGCTGGAGTGAAGGAAACAAAAACAGAGCGAACACGGGAAACATATTTAAACTGATGATCTGATCTAGAAAATACTGTGAGTCTATTTGAGGCCTGCCATTCTCCATCACTCGTTTTTAACTTACTTTAAATGTGAGACGTCCTCATCATTTGTTGGCTTGTAGTAAAAAGTTCAATTGTTAACTCAAAGCACGGGCTCTTCTCCAAACAGTGATTTCTTTAGAAGTCTACTCTCTTCAAATGGAAATCCAAGGTTTGAATTGAATGTTTTATACTGTATCATTATGATATTTAATGGAATAGATTCTATTGGGTTATAGCCCAGAACAAGGAATAATGAAAAGAATTATAGGAGGGAACGGGGGAAACAATATGCTGTTTGATCTAAGTTGTTTTTATTTTCTTACACGGCATTGCAAATAGGAATTGACTTGAGTGATGTAAACACATTCTTAGAGCTTTCATTAAAGTGAAATGCCATAAAGTGCTTGGAAGTAAAATCATAATGAGATTTTGCAATCAAACTTACCAGTTGTAATCAGCACACAAATTAAGAACTTTTCTCGTTTTTTTTTTCCTCCCTTCCTTCTTCTGTGGCAAATTGACATGAGAGTTTAATGTCACAAATTGGTTTTCCTTGCTTTTGTATTCTGCACCGATGGAAAGATATTCATTTGTGTCTGGTTTCTTTTTTTAAAAGACTAGGAAGTTATATTTTTTCTTTCTTTAGATTACTTTCTGTCAGCATTGAACAAGACTTTTGCTATTATGACTTATGCTACTACAAAGATTATGGTTGAGTTTAATCATGAATGTTATGTATAGTTCAGTTTGAAATATTTATAAGATTTATTGCTGTGTGTTATATGTGTGCATGTGCACATATGTTTGTGAATATTTGTTTAAAAATATGAGTTCTTTTTAGATTATTGAGTTTGTTCACTAAATGGAATGTGCACTTTGTAACTTCTTCCATATTCTTAAAAAAGGCTAAATACTTTTAGTGCATTTTTACTCTAGCAAAGCCATAAAGGATGCAGCAGCCATACACTGGGAATTACTGTTGTTTTGTCTTGTTTCATGTTTGCTTGGTTCTCTGTATGTTAGTTTGTTTTAGATAATAAGACAGTCTAGGTTTCAAGGCTTAATCTTCCTCCCTCATTCTCTGGAATTCAGTGGTTACAGGCATGTGGACAATACTTCAGGCTCCTCATTGATTTCATATTGTACTTACTGACTAGCTAAATGCAACGCTGAACACATTTTCTAAGTTAATTGATCATTTGTGTGTTATAATGTTTTTTATTTTATTATGGAAAATAATTTTTTGTTCATTGATAACTTCACACTGGAGAAAACTATGCTTTGATCATATTCATCCCTTACTTCTCCCCTTGAACTCTTCCAAGTTTCCTATACAAATATCTTCTTCTCCTCTGCTTGAATTCACGACTTCTTACATTTTTTAAAAGTATTTTATCTTCTGTTTTCTATAACCACATAGATGTAGGGATGACCACTAGAGAATAAACAACATACTAATGAACATTTCCCTGTACTAAATTGCATCTCCTGCCACCAGTTACTGTGGACCTTTTGGAGCCTCAGCTAAAAGTGGGATATTGTGAGTTCTTTGCTCACCCATGTTTGAATGTTGACTGTTTTGATCATGTGCTGTTGAGAAATCATGGATGCAACATTCTTGTCAAGTGTAAAAGACATTTTACACTTGACAAGACCTCAAAGATGGGAGGGTTGTGGAGGTATTATGCTCCCCAAAATATTGTGTACCTTAATAAACTTATCTGGGGTCAGAGAACAGAACAGCCACAATATTAAACAGAGGTTAGGCAGTGGTACCATACGCCTTTAATCCTAGCATTCCAGAGACAGAAATCCCTCTGGATCTCTGTGAGTTCAAGGCCACATTGGAAACGGCCAGGCATGGTGACCCACACCTTTAATCCCAGGGAGTGGTGGTAGAAAGCAGAAAGGTATATAAAGCGTGAGGACCAGAAACTAGAAGCATTTGGCCTGGAGAAGCATTTGGCCTGGTTAAGCATTCAGGCTCT
>CABHPR010138403.1:33756-55814 GCA_902168415.1 Peromyscus melanophrys
GATAGATAGATAGATAGATAGATAGATAGATAGATAGATAGATAGATGATAGATGGATGGATGGATGGATGGATGGATAGATAGATAGATAGATAGATAGAAAGCTAGATAGATAGATAGAAAGCTAGATAGATAGGGAAAGTAAGAGCCAGACTGAGAGAAGTCAGCTGATGGAGTTGTACTGTGCTATTTTAAAAAGTCAGTATCTTCCCTTAGCAAAGAAGGATGTCTGTGTAGTTAGGAACAGTTATGTGTTTCAATCGCTAGACTTGGTTGTCAACATGGCTACATCTGAAATTAAAGAAAAACCCAAATAGAGGGGCACACCTGTGAGGGATTTTTCTTAATTTGAAGTCTGTAGATTGACTTCTGATTTAGACCTCTAAGTTGGGAAGACACATCTTTAATTAGATCTTTTGAATTGGGAAGACTCACCTCTAATCTGTGCCATGCCTTCTGTCGGAAGACTATATAAGGAAGGACATAGAAGGACACATTTTTAGCCTGCTTGTTCTTGCTCTTGTTGACAAGTTTGCATCCTTCACTGGCAATTGAGCTACTTATTCAGGATTCTGGCATATATTGACAATCATTTGAGACATCTTCCCTATGGACTGAGCAAGTACTAGATTCTTGGACCCCCATCATATGCTGGACTACAGCCTATAAATTATTCCAATAAATCCCATTTCTCTCTCTATATATAGAGAGAGTCATTCTATAAGTTCTGATACTCTAGAGAACCGTGACTAATAAAGGCTTCTCTGAGTTTAGGAGTCCTTTCTTCATGCCTTGGATGATTTATAACTCAGGAGTTAAGAGTTCAAGATGCTGATGGTCACACAAAACTTCCACCCAGTTAGTGTCCTCCAGGTTTTTGTCTAGCACCTGGCTCCTGAGTTTTTATTGGTAAAATTGAACTATTGAGATTTAGACAAAACCACATTTGGCATCCAATGTGGGCACAACCACATAGATGGGGAAATCATTCCAACTGCAGACAAACTGAGAAGCCAACAGATTTAGCAAGACACCTGGGAAGTCCTCAAGGAGAGAGTTAAGTAATATGAAAAGGAAAAATCTTTCTTATGAATAGAAGCAGAAAATGAAAAGATAAATGACTTATCTGAGATTGGCATAATACCAATTATAATTATGATCATTCTGGTAATTCATATTTTATCTTTAAGAGCCATGGTGGTTATGTTGCCAAATATGAAAAGTGGTCTGATAATTGTGCCAAATAGGAAAAGTGGATTGATTAGAGACAAAACTTAGAAATACCTTTAAATGAGAATAAGAAAAACACTAAGACAGAGACAGAGGAATTGAGACAAGAATGTACCACACCCCTGCATGATGAAACTGATTGTTAGAAAACCAACTTTAGTTTATCCAGTTATTATACAAGAACTACCAGAAGATGATAGATACTCCCAATGTTATCAAGAAATTGTGTGGAATCCTTTAGAAATATTAGACTTGAAGAGATGTGAGGAAGCAGTCATTTCATATAATATACACTCATCCTAAGTGAAGCAGATATTAAATTCATGGGCAACTCAGAACAGAATAATCCCCCAAGACTGGGAAGCTTTGGCAACCAAATATTCGAAGTTGGTTCCTTCTTCCATGGCAAACATGGTGGAAAGAAGAAGCCAGGGCCTAGAACAATGAAGTAGGGCTAGAGGTATTGATATTTCCCAAGACCAGTTTCGAGGCAAAGATCAATATGCTCAGTTACAAAGACAGCTTGTATTTGATGAACACACCTTGATGATATGAAGTTTAGCATTTTTAATGCTTGGGATAGAGTTGAAGAATCAAGAAAGAGGTCTGAGTCATTTACTAAAATTATACAAGGCCCAAAAGAAGACTTTACCAATTTTTTGCAAAGATTGACTTCAGCTGTAAATAGAATAGTGTCAGATTCTGAAGTCAGACAAATATTAATCAAATATTTGGCTTTAGAAAATGTTAATTTAGGATGCAAAATGGTGATTGGACTTTTAAAGGAAAAATTAGCACCAATAGATTAATGGCTTAGAAATACAGCTGGTACTGGATCACACATTTATGATGCTACTCCGTTAAAAGTAGCAATTTCTAAAAGTTAAAAAATATAAAAATATTAGGTGTTTTAAATGTGGTAAACAACGTCATTTGAAAAGGGATTATAGGCAAAGTATTCATAGAAACAATGTTTTTTGTTTTTTGGTTTTTTTTTTTCTATAGATAATCCAAAAAGAAGGCCCCAGCCTTCTGGAGTATTCAGAAAGTGTGGCAAAGGCCAACACTGGACTAATGAAGGCAGATCAACAAAGGACAGGCAAGGTAACCCTTTGTTATTAGGAAATACCCCAAGATATCTCTTGCAGGCTCCAATATCAAATTCGATTTAATGATTTCCTGTCAGCATCAGAGAAACTCATCCACGGGGCAATTAAAAGATTTAATGGGAGCAAGGGGAACATTCCTCCAGGAGTAAAGGGAGAACTCCTCCAATGCTGGTGGGAGTGCAAACTTGTACAGCCACTTTGGAAATCAGTATGGCATTTTCTCAGTCAATTGAGAATCAATCTACTTCAAGACCCAGCTATATCAATTTGGGTATATACCCAAAGGATGCTCAACCACACCATAAGGACACTTGTTCAATTATGTTTATAGCAGTATTATTCATAATCGCCAGAACCTGGAAAATCTAGATGCCCCTAAACTGAAGAATGGATAAAGAAAATGTGGTAGATTTATACAATGGAGTATTAGTCAGCTGGGAAAAAAATGGCATCATGAAATTTACAGGCAAATGGATGGAACTAGAACAAAATCATTCTGAGTGAGGAAACACAGGCCCAGAAAGACAAACATGAGATGTACTCACTCAAAAGTAGATACTAGACTTAAAGTAAAAGATAACAAGGCTATAATTCATATCCCCAGAGATGCTAGGTAACAAGGAAGGCCCAAGGAGGGATACATGGATTTTCTTAGGAAAGAAAAATAGAAGAGCTCTCCTGGGTAAACTGAGGGTGGGAGCGTTAGCTGGATGGGAACACAAGGACTCAGGTTGGGCAGGTTGGGGGCAGGATAGGAGTGAAGAGTAATGTAAGTGATATCTTGATGGAGGGTGCATTTCGGGGTTAGGGAGAAACCTTGTGCCAGGAAAACTCCCAGGAATCCACAAGGATGACCCCAGCTAAGACTCCTATCAATAGTGGAGAGGATGCCTTACCTGGCTTTCTCCTGTAATCAGACTGGTGACTACTCTAATTGTCATCAGAGAACCTTCATTCAGTAACAGATAGAAGAAGATGCAAAGAACCACAGCCAAGCACCAGGCTGAGCTCCAGGAGTCCTGTTGAAGAGAGGGAGGAGGGATTGTATGAGTCAAGGGGGTCAAGGTTGTTAAAGGAGAACCCACAGAGACTGTAGATATAATTCTAAATGGTCTTATTAAATAAGAAACACAGAGCCAAATAAAGAGTTAAAAGCCCAGAGATTGAGCAGTAGCCAAGAGCTAAGACCACCCTATTTTACCACTTGCTGCCATCCTTCCCCTGAGAAAGAGACCTTCTTCCTCTGTCCTGTCTTTTTATTGCCTTTCTGTTCTGCCTTCTCATTGGTTCTAAACCCAACCACATGACTTCCTCTTCACTGCCTGTCTATACAGACCTCCAACTCTCTATGGTTTGTACTGAGATTAAAGGTCTGTGTCACCGCTTGACTGTGTCCTTGAACACACAGAGATTCTGCCTGCCATGTGATTGGATTAAGGGCATGTGCCACCACTGCCGGACTTCTGCTAAATGGCTTGCTCTTAGCTCTGATCTCCAGGCAATTTTATTAACATACAAATAAAGTCACATTTCAGCACAAATAAAATATCACCATAGGAGACATATGATCTGAGCTCATGGAGCTCACAGATGTTGGACCAACAGCTAGGGAGCCTGCAAGGGACCGACTTAGGCCTACTGCATGTGTGTGACAGTTGTGTAGCTTGGTCTGTTTGTGGAGATAACAACAGTGGGATCAGAACATGTACTAAGCACTTGAGCTGGTTTTGGGAACCTATTCCCCATGCTGGGTTGCCTTGCCCAGCCTTGAGCTTCTAGGGATTGGAACTTTATCTCAGGTAAATCAAAGTACAAGGTGGGTCAAATGTATCATAACAGAAGGATAGATAGAAAAATAAAGACATATGTGGCTAATATAGCCATGAACTTATGGGGATGTGATTTCTTACAGCAATGGAAAACACAGATTAGCATTCCTCTCATCTCAGAAACAATCCATAAAATATAGAATACTTCTGAGAAAAATATTAAAAGGTATTATCAAGAACAGTCACAGATGGTTCAGGTTGTTCAAAACAGGACACAACAGCTGTCCATCTTTGAAAGGTACCAACTGTCATGCCTTTAAAATGGTTCACTGTCAAACTTGTATAGGTGGAACAATGGTCTTTGACATTAGAAAAATCACAGGCAAGAAATAGCTGGCTGAGAAGCAACTAGATGCTCAACATACTGAAGACTTACCAGTTCTTGGAATTCTCCTATATTTGTCATTAAAAAGAACTCTGGAAAATGGAGACTGTTAACAGATTTAAGAGCCCTAAATAAAATATTCAGCCAATGGGCCCTTTACAGCCTAGTATTCCCTTGCCTTCTTTATTACCTAAAGGATGGTATTATGTATGATTGATTTAAAAGACTGCTTTTTTTTACTATACCTTTATACGAACAGGATAAAGAAAACAGTGCCTACTTAAAATAATGCTCAACCCATGAAAAGATGTCAGTGGAAAGTTCTTCCAAAAGGAATGTTAAACAGCTATGGCCACAATTGGATTAACTACTCAAGAGCTACATTTATTTCAAACCTTACAAGCTGATAAGGACTTAAATGGTACAAGCAAATTATCTACTTAGATACAAAGCTTGATCATATTTTAGTTATTTTGACTTCTACTCATTCTATCATAGGAAATCTTATGCAGAGAGTAGATAATATCTTAAAATGGATCTTCTTTAGTACACAAAAAGAGTAAAAAATTAAAGACCTTTATAAAAAAGGTTTCTGAAAGGAAAAATGAGACTTTATCAATTAATAGCAATAGGTCCAGCAGAAATTGTGGTACATTTTACTAATGCTGGAATTGTCTCATTATGGGCAGAAAATGAATATGAGGCAAAGGACTGACTATAATATTTTGAAGGAGATTAACAACAAATATTCCTAAAGCAAGAGACTTCAGTTTATAAAAAGAACTAATTGGATTCTCCCTCATAGAGTAAAAGGGACACCAATTTCTGGAGCCCCTACATTCTATACTAATGCAAATAGATCAGGAAAAATTAAGTAAATGCCTCAAAGCCCTTATGATTCAGTTCTAAAATCAGAGCTGTATGCCATTCTTATGGTATTATTGGGTTTTATTAGATTTTTCTGCATTGCATAATGTAGCTAATGACCCTCAATATGCAGAAAGAGTTATTTTACATGTTGAAACCACTTAACATATTCCAGATGATTCAGAATTAATTTTGCTATTTATTCAACTACAAAAAGTAATCAGAATTAGAAATTATCCTGTATATATAACACATATCAGAATCCACATGGGTCCACCAGGCCCTTTAGGACATAGTATTGATGAAATTGATCAACTATCAATTTGAAATATGCTTGAAACCCCAAAATTTCATAAGAAACACCATGTTAACAATAAAGGTTTGAAGAAAGACTTTTCTTTCACTTGGCAACAAGCCAAGGAAATTTAAGGAATTGTCCTACTTGTTCTTTGTATAACCAGACTCCATTTCTTGCAGGAAGTAACCCAAAAGGTACCCAAAGAACTGAAATTTTGCAAATGGATGTGTTTCATTTTGCAGAGTTCAGAAAAATTAAAAGAATTTACACCATAGCATAGATATATATTCAGGATTTAAATGGGCAACTGCTCTGAATTCTGAAATGGCTGATTCTGTAATTACATATTTGTTAGAAGTTATGGTCATTACGAATAATGCTGATATGAACATAGTTGAGCACGTGTCTTTGTGGTAAGATTGAGTATTCCTTGGGCATATGCCCATGAGTGGTATAACTGGGTCTTGAGGAAGACTTATTCCCAATTTTCTGAGAAACCGCCATACTGATTTCTAGAGTGGCTGTATGATGATCCTGTGAAGGAGAAGTGGATGAGATCTATATAAGTGAACTGGGTATTGGGGGTGGCAGAGGGCAAGGAGTAGGGGAAGAGAACATAGGGAAATGGGAGGGTCAAGCTGGAACAGGGACAGAGTAGGAGGGCAGAGAGGAAGATACCATGATAGATGGGAATAGGAAGAGGCAGGGTGCTGGGGAGGCTCTCAGGAATCTAAAAGGTTAACCCTACCATGGTCTGCTGACAGTGGTCCAGAGGGTGCCTAGACCAGTCTACTCCAGTGATCAGCCTAGCAAATAACCTAGCCTTCATCATAGAGCCTTTGTCCAGTGACAGATGGAGGCAAATACAGAGATCCATGGCCAGGCACCAGACTGAGCTCCAGGAACCCAATTGATGAGTGAGAGGAGAGACACTGCAGGCGAGGGATGTTGAGATCATGATGGGAGGACGTGCAGAGATGACTGGTCACACTAGAGGAAGCCCATGAACTGTGGACTGGTGGCTGTGGAGCCCCCATGGGACTGGACTAGGCCCTCTGGATATGGAAGATGGTTGTTTGGCTCAAACTATTTGGGGGGCACCAAAACAAGGAGATCTGGATCTGTCCCTGGTCTATGGGCAGGCTTTTGGAATCTGGTGCCTGTGGTGTGACACCTTGCACAGTCTTGGTGCAGTGGGAAGGGGCTTGGACCTGCCTAGGCTGACTCCCCATGGGAGACCTTGATTTGGGGGATGTGGGGTTGCGGGGTGGCTTGGGAAAGAGGGCTCGGGGGTGGGAGCAGGGAGGAGGGGGGTTGTGGATAGTATGTGGAATGAGTAGAAAATTAAAATTTAATATAAAATAAGAAGTTATGGTCAATTTGGGAATACCTGTACAAATTAAAACTGACAATGTTCCATCATATGTCTCTAGTAAAATGAAACAGGTTGTTTTTTGCATTTTATAACATAAAACATATTACAGTGTATACCACATAATCCTACAGAGCAAGCAGTTACATAAAAATCTAATCACACTTTAAAAAATATGCTCAATAAACAGAAAGCGGTAATCAAGATCCCCAGAGATAGTTTCACAGTCATTTATTAACTTTAAAACTTTTAAATGTTAATGCAAAGGAACAACAGCTATAGAGATACAATGGGAAGTAGAAAAAAACTGCTGAATTAAATCAGCCTCATATTTTAAAAATGTGTTGACATCAGAATGGAAACCAGGATGTGATATGTAGGGGAAGAGGTTTTACCTTGGTTTCCACAGGAGAAGAAAAGCTGTGGATACCATCAAAAAAGAGTAATTTGGTGAACTGGTATTGTCGACCTCCAGCTGACCAGCCAGAAATCCTAGCCTGAAGCCCCAGACCAGCACAGGCACCCATGCCTCTTCTGCTGCCAAGTTTTGCCCAAAGAGTGACATGTTTGGATTGACTGTTGTGTTTTATCTAGCCAGGATTACCACTAAGCTGACAACCACCACCCAAAGTTTCAGACTACAAACTGCTCAGTACATTTGAATTGCTGAGTTCATATGAGACTGACATGAACATTTTACAGAACATCAAACTCAAAAATACTTAATTCTAAGACTGCCAAATACAACCAAGCTTGACATTGTGGAAGGCTTGGTAGAAACAGATTCATTATTGCGAATAGTTTTTACTGTGTTAGAGTTAGAACTTTTCCTTTTTATTTAGACAAAAAAGGGGAAATGTGGCAGGATATTCAATCACACTGTGAACCGCAAGATTGTGTTATTTACTGGAAAACCCTGTTTCTAGTTTTGGTGTGGCTCAGCCCTAGAACACACCTTTAATGTAAGAGTTTTCTGTTTCAATAATATAAACAAGATTAAATAAAGTCAACCAAAGGTCAAGAGACAAATAAAGCAACCAGTTGACAGGAAGTGAAGAAAAAAGCATAGAGATTAAAAGGAAATCAAGAGGATGGATAGAGAGGTGCACAGGAAGTAGAATGGAAGGACATTTTGTCTAAAGAGATTTTTTTTGTTGGAGATGGTGGAAGAGAGAGGATTTTTGTCAGAAATGTCAGAAAAAAGAGGAAAGTTAGCTAGGTGCTTTCTCTGCCTCTCTGAGCTAGCAGGCTTTCACTCCAACATCTGGCTCCTGAGTCTTTATTGATAAAATAGAATGACTGAGGTTTTAAACAAAATACTGGAGAATCTAGGAGAATGTTCCCATCTACTCAAAAACTTTGGGAAATTACACTGCAAATTTCTTTTCAACAAATAGAGAAACAGTCCATTGATGGAAATTCAGATATGCTTGGCAGGCCATTTTTCTACCTCCCAAAAGGAAATAAATTTGTCTGGACAGATGACTCAACAGTTAAAGGAGCTTGCTGCCAAGTCTGAAGACCTGAGTTCCACCTCTGGGACCCATAACTTGTAAAGAGAGAACAGACTCCCTCCAGTTGTCTTCGGACATACACATTCTATGCTGCAGCAGTCCCTCCCCCAAATAAACAAATACATAAATGAAACAAATTAAAGTTGACAAAAAATTTTGAAAACTACAACATAATGTTTTCAAGAACTTTTCTTTGCTCTATTTTAATTCTTTCTGTTTGGAGGTTATGCTGTCTGATTAAATCTTCATATGAATCAATACATATCAAGTTGATAATGTTTTTATCTATTTAGGGACTAGACTGATGGTCCAATCTTTCCTCTTGCACTTAATCAAAACTTTTTTCACAATTATCAATAGTTGGAATCTTTAAAATACATTAAACCACATGCAAACATATTTGCTGTCTTCAGCCAGATTCATATCTGTGCCATATGAACAAGTACTATAAGGAATATTTGTGAACAATTTCCATCAAAAACCACACAGAGCAAGTCTAATGCTTTGCACTGCAGGAAGAACTTCTGTTTTGACTAGGTATGGATAAGGAAAGTATTTTATATATTTGAAGTTGGGAAGAATTTTTCTCCAACTGGTTTTTGGTTCCACTCATTTCTTCTACCAGCCCCTGCAAGCACCACAGGACATATTCACACCACAGTATAGCACAAATACTTTCTATGAGGACTAAAAGCCAAAGGATTTCTAAAATTCCTCTTTAGACCTGAAACCTAATGGTTACTTTGCCATTCATACAAGAAATATGTACCACATAAATCTGTCCTTTTAAACTCAAATTAAATATGTGTCCAAATCAACTTACCATTCACTAAATCCAAGACGTTCCCCAGGAAGCAGCATCTACATTGTCACATTAAGAAAAGGGAAGGTTCGGGAATATTGGTGGGCAAGAACAGTGGCTTTAATTGGGTATCATTAAAACAACTTTTTGATTAAATGGAGGAAGCCATCTGGCCACTTGAACCCATCATCATGACTACCCCAAGAGACTCACTTGGATCCCCTAAATAAACTCTATGCTTGAATTTGTATGGATTTACAGGAATTCCATCTCCCCTTGCTTGTCCCTACAAACCACTAACGGAGTAGTTGAACACAGCATTTATACACATCAGAACTTAAGTAACAGAAAGAGTACCAATAAATATTTTTCTGGTCATCTCAACTTTTCTACTGAGTCTTGTGGACTTCTGTACTCCTGTGCACAATCCTCCCATATGATGGCTCTACCAACATCAGTGTCTTAATAATTTTGTTATCCTTACAAGTGCTTTTAGCTAGCCTCATGAATTTGAAATAACTAGAAAGAATATCTCTTTGAAGCAGTGAGTCAGAGAGGCTACATACATTTTTTTCTAAGGAAGCAGAAAACTAGAATTTAAGTCCCTGTAGTTTCAAAAAACAGCTCAAGAAAATACTACACAATACTCCCAGGTTAAACATTTTACCAAAGAGTTTAGGGAAGTATAAAGGAAAATTTTCTTGTTCTAGGTAAGCTTGAAGTTTGGCAAGCAGATACAGTATCAGACCTTGTGTTTATATGGACTAGACATCTCCATCTCATAGAAGAAAATGCATTCAGTCTTCCTACAAAAGACTCCCCTGTCATTGATAGTTTCAACATCGCTCAAAACTTTTAGTGCAATCTTTTCTGAGACTCTGGCAATGTCTTTTCTGTGAACCTCTCACTCTCTATATATTTCAAGTAGCAATAGCACAGAATAAACAAAGTGGGGACTCAAAAGAGAGGAATGAACCATTGAAAAGCAAGGTCAAAATCCAGCAAGGCAAGCCAAAGCCTGAAAATCCATAGATAGCATATTAGACTAGTCATGAAATCATTCTGTCTCCAAAATGCTTGTGCAGCACATTCCTGCCAGCTCTTCTGCTTGTAGCTCACATAGCTTCTTTTTTTTAGGGAATAAGTCCACTCTATATGCCTAGCTTTATTATTTATTTATTTATTTTACTGTTTGTCATGTGGTCCTGGAATATTCAAAATACTGGAATGTGCATACTGTCTTTACTAATAAATTTAGAGAATTTTGTGAAAATTTACAAGATCTTAAAACTTGGCTAAAGGAAATGAATTCTTTGGGAAAGAAAATAATATTTCGAGTAGACAAATAGGATATAAATGAAGATTGGTCAAATAGATGAAATTTCCAGCTCTTTTCTCTTCCTCTATTTGGGTTTGAAGTGTGGTGAGAAATTGTGACAGTGCCATGTCTGTGCTCACCTTGGTCAGTTCAATCAGTGTGTGGTCTTTCCCCATACCTCTGTAAAATAGACAGCTAATTTCCCATGAATTTTCATTATAATCATTGAAATATTCTTCTAGTGAAATAGTTCAATGGAAATATTTTATTAACATAGATAAAAATATTTTCAAGTTAATATATGAAATATTTCTCAGCTCAGTTCATTTCCTGATAAGGTAGGCTGGGCAATATATTAACGCAATGAGTTTATCAAGTTTTTAATAGTGATTATCTAACTTGTATTCATTACATATACAATCTGACTGACTTTTCTGACAGCGAAAGTAGAAACTGATGGTGTTTTATTTGAAAGCATGATGAATTAAGTGTGATTAATATATATTAAAATGTGCACTTGATCTACTTGATACATGTTCTGTATTTATTGTCAGAAGTTGATATTTTAATGCTATACCTGTTCAGATACAACTATGAAACACAACTGCATTCTAGAAACTGAATGTCTTTATGAACAAATACTAAGGCAAATACTAAAGCCTGAAATACCATTGTCACTTCCTAGATGTAATTAGCACAGACTACAATAAGAAAATTAAAAAGCTTTATTTAGAGTTTTTTCTAAATAAGTGTTTTATTTCTGGCGTGATTTATCGATATTACTTAGCATAAATATCAGTGTATTTAAGTTATAATGCAGGCCTTGTGAAGACACTAAGAAATGGATTGTGAATTTTTTTCTTGGTTTTTCAAGACAGGGTTTCTCTGTGTAGTCCTGGCTGTCCAGGAACTTGCTCTATAGACCAGTCTGGCCTTGAACTCACAGAGATTTACCTGCCTCTGCCACCCAAGTTCTGAGATTAAAGGTGATGAATGATTTTTTTCCTTATGGTATCTACTATGTTAGAAATACAAATGATTTGCAGAGGGGTTTGCTCATCAATGATAACTAAAGGACAATAGAATTTATGCTTAAGAGATTACCATCAGCTAGCTCCCAAAATATGGAGATATTTTAAGAAGTGTGGATGTCTGAGTGAGAATAGTCCCCAAAGGATCATATATTAGAATGTTTAGTCCTCATTTAATGGAACTGCTTGGGAAGAATTAGGAGGTGTGGCCTTGTTGGAGGAGGTATGGCACTGTGGTTGGGCTTTGAGGTTTCAAAAGCCCAAACTAGGTCCAGTGTCTTTCTCTGCCTGCTTCCTGTGGGTCAGGATGCAAAGCTCTCAGCTACTGCTGCAGAGTCATGCCTGTCTGCTTCCCACCATCATGATCATGAATTGATCCTCTGAAACTAAGCTTTCTATCATCAGAGTTGCCTTTGTCGTGATATCTCTTTACAGCAGTAGAACAGTAACTAAGACAAGAAGAAAAAATTATTTTGACATCTACATTAGTTTTCACAATAAATACTTTAATAAAGATTTGGTTCCATACCTGCTTTATGAAATCTGCTTTTATAATAATCCCATAAAGTTTCAATTTTTTTCAAATTGCATAAAAATTAAAATGCATAATATCTGGAAATTTTAATTTTATTATGATATTAGGAAATGCAATTATATTTCCATATTAAGATTTATTAAGTAATTTAATACCAAACCTATAAGTATGATTTGATTTTAAGAACTTGTTATATAATAAAGGAAATGGAGATTGCACATAGATATATTTGAAATACACTTTTCTAGGCATGTGATTTAAAAGGCAATTATAACATTCCTCACTAAAGGAAAAATAAATGTAAATGACTAAAAATATACAAACAGCAAGTAAAATGTCACAGCCTGTGTTATCATTATATAAGAGACTAAGGTGAAAAGATCACTTGAGCCCAGAAATCACTATTGTCAACATACTAAGATTTTTTTTTGAAAAAATAAATATATAAACTAACCTTGTTTATTTTTTTTGTTTTGGATGAAATAAAATATCCTCTGTTAAGACAATATATCTGTTACACCAAATATTCTGTAATAATGTTTTTGTCTAATGAAGCTATCATATGTAGTTGTTAGAAAACAAGCAGATTAAACACCAAAATGTCCCCCAGTTCCAAAAATGCACAAGATAATTATGATGTCCTTCTATGCATAATCATCTAAATGAATAGTTTACATATCAGACATTTTGAAGTGTAGAGGTACTCCTGTGGGAGATTAATAATTATTGTTGAAAGTGAAAAATAAAAAAGTAACATTCGACAGAACACTCACAGCACCTAGAAACAGACCTACCTCTCACTGACATGTATTTTGTCTCATTTGCTGCACCACTTTATTTTAATACACATGGCATTGGCACACATTAATCTGCTGTACAAAAGTCTTTCATGTGTTACAGTTTCGTATCTGTTATATTCTTAAAGTAATTATGGAATTCTATGATCACTTAATGTTTGGGCCTAGTTTTGATTTTATTTAAGTAATTTTTGTTAGGTTCATTGTAATTAATAAATAATTTTATTCTATGGGCTGTGTGTGTGTGTGTGTGTGTGTGTGTGTGTGTATGGTGTTCTTGACCCCTCTGGCTCCTACACAGTGGCTTATAGAGACTGAACCAAAATCAGTGAGTCCGTATCAGTCTGACCTAGGTTCTCTACATATATGCTATGATTGTGTAGCTTGGTCTTCTTGTGGGACTTCTAACAGTGTGAGTTGGGGCTGTCTGACTCTTTTTTCTGCTTTTGGGACCCTTTTCCTCCTATTAGATTGCCTTGTCCAGCCTTAATATGAGGTGATATGTCTAGTATTATTGCAACTTGATATTCCATGTTTGGTTAATATCTCAGAGAGGCCTGTTCTTTTCTGAAAGATAAAGGAGAAAAGTGGATCTGGTGGAGAGGGACTGTGAGGAAAGGAGGGAGTGGAAACTGCAACCAGGGTGTAATATACAAAAGAAGAGAAAAACAAACACCAAAAAATTACCTTATTTAAAAAAAAGAAATACTTTAGTTGACTGATGCAATGAATCTGAGATATGAAACTATCAAAGCCACCACAGTGATTAAAAATAGATAAAGGACCAAGAGTAATTAATTTTAAAATCAAAAGTGTGCTACTTCAGATGCTGGCCCACACAGTCAAAGCACTAGGTGCACTAGCCTGACAACCTGCGTGTGATCCCCTGGACTCATATAAATGAGCTATACACATGGCTCTCATCTGCAATCCCAGCACTCCCAAGGTGAGGGAGGTCAGAGACATTAGAATTGCATGGAGGCATTGGGACCAGCAAGCATGGAGTATGAAATGTAGTAGAGACAACACAGAACCTACCTCAACAAGGTGAATGGAAGAACCAATTCCTGACAGAGGTCTTCTGACATCCACATATGTGCTATAGAATGCACATAAACACATACACATAAATAATACATCATAAAATACTTAGGAAACCCCCCCATACACACACAAAAGAAACACATCCTTCAAAACAAAACAAAACAAAAATCAAGGAAAAAGAACCTTCTCCAGCATGATCTGAGATTCTGGGATTTTAAATCCTGTTTTCTATAATTAGCAAACACATTCTGTTTAAGAAGAAAAACATCTTACCTTAAGTTCCTAAGTGAAATCATAACATATTCCTTCATAAATGTTCACAGGTGTACATGCACACACATATAAGACACACATATTACAATTTAAATTATACCATTGTTGTGCCATTATCTTTAATTTAAATACATATAATTTCCATTGATGTTATAAAATAAGACAATTCATATTGTAAATAAATGTTTTATGACAGTAATCAAACTTTTTTTTTAATATTTAGGCTCTTTGTGTGTGTGTGTGTGTGTGTGTATGTGTGTGTGTGTGTGTGTGTGTGTGTTTGCATGCATGCACAGGCATGTACATACTTACATGCATGTATATACATGTGTACAAATGTATGATCACACATGTGGAGGCCAGTAGACAATGTAAAGTCTCCCTCCTCAGGGACTGCACTGATTGTTTTCTGAGAAAGAGTCTCTCTGACTGGTATAGAATTATCCAGCCATAAAGACGCAGGGCATCTCTTGTCTTCATATTGCAAACCCTGGGATTTCAAACACATGCTACTTTCCTTGATGTTTCCCATGGACTCTAGGGATTGAATTCAGGTTCTTATATACATATAGCAAGTATATTACCAACAGATACTTCCACAACCACTATTTTCTTATTTGAACCTTGAATTTCAGTCAAAACTTCATCTCCAAAAGGTTTATGCTTCAGGTGAGAAATATTAATATGTTCTGATGAACTCTTTTCATTTGTATTTGCACAAATACATCTGAGACAAATATTATTAATTGGCACAATAGTATGTAACACAAATCTTAAAAGATCTTATAATAAAAAAAACCCAGAGCCAGATATTGGGGTGAAAGCTGAAAGATCAGAGAAACAGAACAGCCAGCCACTAGCTTACCTCTACGAAATCCTCAGCCTCAAGAGAGCAAGTTCCTCTCTCCACCCAGCTGTATCACTTCCTGTCTGTCTTTACAGACATCCAAGCCTCTATGGTTAACTAGTAACTAGGTCCTCCTTCTGATTTTCACGCAAGCTTTATTTATTAGAGCACAAATAAAATATCACCACAATAGTGACTATTTTTAATGGTAGAATATTAATTCCTTGGTCCTAGATTTTGCAGTGAAATTGAATTTGGAAATTTTTTTGCCTATGTAGTCTCAGGTTCTTAGCCACATTAGCAGTCTTGGGCATGCTTCCATTTTCATGGACAGTGCCTTAAGTCCTATCAAATTGTAGTTGGTTACTGTTATAACTTTCATGCCACTATAGCACCCGTGTATCTTACAGGCAGATCACCATTATGGATCAAAGAGTTTGTAGCTAAGTTGGTGTTTACCATTTTCCTCTGGTAGCATGCAGATTACTTTCCAGTAACATAAGCACTAGTCAGTAGTGTTGAAGCCTCAAGATAGTCATCAGTTCTACCTCTCCATATCCAATGAAATAAATGTATGGTCTTCAGCAATAGGTCCTTGCCATCAGTTTGCGGAGAACAATTAGCAGCCTTGGAAACAGTCTGAGATGATTAGGGATTCCTTGGAGCCCCTTTGGGCAGCAACTAGATGTAACACATTCCTGGCACTTGGCGGTGTTAAATGTCTAGTTGGGGCATGGTCTCTCCCATTGGTTGGTGAATGCATTAGGTTTTCATTCATATATGTGTATACTAAAGGAAGTTTCTACAGTAGAAGTTCACCTCATGGCCCTTCAAATGGCCTTTAGTGTTAATTGTTCTTCATATTCCCTCCCTTCCTCATATCTTCCTTTCTTCTCTCCATTTATTCCTCCCACTCTATTTCACACCTGTCTCTTCATAACAATATATTCTATCTCCAATTCCTTGGTAGATCCTTCTTCCTTCCATCCCTTCCTGGGTACCTAACTTCTGTGGTTAAAAAGATCATAGCCTGCATACAGAAGGCTTAAAATCCAACATTCACATGTAAGAGAAAACATGCAGTATCTGTCTCTTTGGGTCTCAATTTCCTCCCTCAAAATGATGCTTTTCTAGCTCCATCAATAGACATATGAATCTCACTACACTTTCTTGATGGTGTTAAATATTTCAAAAAATTTTAAATTAATGAATCTTTCCACTTTTATTTACCTATAATTTTTTTTAATGATATGCTTGAGGATATAGGCCATAATACAGCATGAACTTTGCATGCACTAGATTCTGGTTTTGACTCGTAGCACAAAAATATAAATAAATTAATGAATTAATGCAGTTGCTATAAACTATACTTGCTATAACATTTTACAGTTCCATTAATTTTTCTCAAAATTGCAGAATTTTATTACTTTATATGGATAAATATAATCCGGTTGTACACACATACCATATTTTCATTATGCATTCATCTGTTGAAGAGCATCTAAGCTGATTCTATTTCATTACTGTTGTTAGTAGAGCAGCAATAAATATGGATGTTCAAGTAGCTCCATGTTAAGAAATAAAGTCTCTTGTGTATATACTTAGGAGTAATACACCTCAGTAATTTTGGAGTTGTATTTTTAGATTTTTAAGAAACACTCACACTGATTTCTACAGTGACCCTCAGCAGTTACACTCTATTAACAATAAGTTAGTTTTCTTTCTCTATTCCAAAGTAGTATTTGCTATCATTTATTTTCATGAAATTAATCATTTTATGACTCAAGTGATCTTGAATCTCATTGTAGCTTTGGTCTACATTTCCCTGAAAGCTAATGTTGAACACTTAAGGAAAAACATTATTGTTTATTTGTGTTTTATCTTTTAAGAATTCTATGATTAATTCCTTAGTCCATTTTATTATTGTACTGTTTTTTCTTCATTTTTCTGAAGTTTTAAGTTTTTGTATATTCTTGATATTAATTTTTTTCTTAGATATACAATAGGGAAGCATCTTCTCCCATTCTTCACTTGAAAACATTACCTTTTGTCCATAGCTGATTTGTTTGCTGAGTGACTGTAATCCTATTATAAAAGTTCTGGCAGACATTTACATTTTAAAGAATTTCCCCTATTTTTTCCCATACAGTTTCAGGGTTCTTATCTTATATTAACTCCATTTGGAGTTGCTATTTGAGCAGGGTGAGAGATAGGGAAATATCTCCATTTTTCTACAAGTCTTCCCAGCACCATACATTAAGAGGTCATCTTTCTCCATTGAACATCATGGCATCTTTGTAAAAATTCAGAGGTACATGTTTACATCCTGAGCTTCTTTTCTGTTTCACTGATCCATATATCTGGGTTTAATTCATTACCATTCTGTTTTTTATCACTGTGTCACTGAAGTGTAATGTAAAGCTATAGAGATACCATTTGACTTTTGACAGTCTCACTGAGCTGTCCAAACTTGCCTTGGATGTATAATCCTCCAGCATTAGCTTCCTGAGGAACAAGGATTACAGACATATGCTACAAGGCCATGCTGCTTTGTGAACTTCAGTCACATCATCCTTAGGGGAAGATTTACCTTAAAGTAATATCATTTTAATTCATAAATTCTTATGAAATAGTTACCATCCATTATTTACTATGTGCTACTTAAAATATAACTATCAGTCTGTGAGGGATAACTTACCATATACCTAATATTTTTGCTTTTCCATATATAGGAAAATCAGGAAGTTCACACAGGTGCTTATAATTAACACTAGTGTTTTGGGGCTGCCTTTAAAGTTGTTCTTCTTTCCTTTCTTTTTTCACAAATCCTGCACTTAGGCTCAAGGAACACATAGAAGGATGAAGATAGTAAGAAGCTGAGAAGGAAGATGTCTGTGGAGAGACTATATCTTCTATATATGGCAGGAAAGCCCCACCCATGAAACCTCAGCCATGCAATATAATCTTAGAAGCAATGCAGTTTATACCTAAATACAATTTGATAATGGCAACAGCCGTTGGAACACCAACATGGATACAAATCATCTCACAAGGCCCCACCCCTAGAGAAAAAACTACAGGCAATTAATGACTAACAAGAGAGGAAGAATCAGCCTGCTCCAGGGAAGAAATCCCCATTGTTCATCCAATACTAAGTGATGAGCCCAGAGCATTTAAATATTTTAGCAACACCAAATACTCCACAGACTATCTATAACTATATATCAATATTATTGAAGAACAAGAGGTCATGGATTTTCGGGAGAGTAAGAGTGGCACATGGACAGTGGTGGTTAGAGGGGAGAGAGTGGTGGAATTTATGTTATTCAAACTCATATAGGAAATCCTCAAGAAAATTGTTGTTTTCTAAGATCATATACAACTGATATTTTTAAAATTAGAAGACTTTTGTTGCATTTAAAATACATCTCAACACTCTCAAATAATTACTAACCCTCTCAGTTCCAAGGAAAACTACAATGATTACTGAAACGAATTTGGAGTTTTAGGAAAGACTGCAAATATTGTCAAGTGTTAAATCAAAACTCAACTTCCACAGTACTCTAACATGAAAATAATCTCATCAAATTTATTAACACACATTTCTGACAATAATTTTGCTTTAACCAATGAGATGTAAAACTGTGAACTTGATATTTCAAACTTAATACTGTTTTCATATGCATAAAATTACCGAAAGCAAAACAGTGGAATTTGTGATACAAATCAGTAATGAAGGCTATAATGATAGTTTTAAATGTCAACTGTTAGTTACTGAGCCCAAATTTCCTGAAGATTTCACTGAGCATTTGTTAACCATTGAAGCAACATAAGAAAAAAAATGTACAAATCTGACAGTAAATAGAAAGAACATGCAATATCACTTAAGATTTTGAGAAGGGCCAGCAGATAATCTTGTTATTAAATGTTCTTTGTATTGCAAGATTTGTATAGCTATTAGATTTCCAAGAAAATTTCTTAGTAACAGAATATTTGTCTTTAAGCCTCAATGGGATGCAATATTCTTATTGAGGATGAATATGTCTGTTTTTTCCCCCTAAGTCTTAAAGAATGTCCTCTTGAAAACTTGTAAGGCATTTAGAGAAGCAATATCATAATGCATATGTCCACACTGAATGTGTTCCCATGTGGACATCATATGTGGATATTTATACTGTGAAGCTCAAGAACCCACAGCAGCCATTCCTCTTGTACAATATGAGGTCACAGCCCTAGTCAAGACATACAATTTTTTGTTCTAGAAGAAACTTGTCTGTTTATGTAGAATGTTGGGGATGATAGGGAGGTGGGCATTTTAATTTATTTTAATTACAAATTTATGTTTGTTCCCACAGCCATAAAACAACAATATTTTATTAAAACACATTTTAAAAGCACTTGGTTTCTTTTGAGTTGCCTCACAGTCTACAGGAGTAGGAAACTTGTCATGTTATTCTGATATCCACGATTTCTGTTGTTTATTTGTTTATTTACTTTTTGTTTTTTTGTAACCAAAGTTTCCCTTCACTCTTATCCTCCAAGTTCCTCCCTGATATCTCTCCTCTCCCCCATGCCCATCTTCTCCTCACCCTCTGTTTCTCATCAGATCCTGGCAGGCTTCCTATGGATATCAGCCAGCCTAGGTATAACAAGTTGGAGTAATACTAGGCACCTCCTCTTCTACTAAGGCTGCGTGAGGCAATCCAGTAGGAGGAATGGGTACCAAAAGCAGTCAACAGGGTCAGAGACAGCCAGTGCTTTCAATGTTAGGAGTCTCACAAGAGAACCAAGCTACACAATCATAACATATATGCAGAGTGCCCAGGTCAGTCCAGTGCAGACTTCCAGGTTGTTGGTTCAGCCTCTGTGAGCCCCTATCAGCCCAGAATAATTGATTTGTGTGAACCTTCCCATGGTGTCATTGATCCCTCTGACTATTACTGTCCTTCCTAATAACATTCTGCTATACTCATAGATTGGTGCCTAGCCCAATTATCATCAGAGAGGCTTCACTCAGCAACTGATGGCAACAGACTCAGAAACCCACACCCAAACATTAGGTTGAGCTCAGGGAAATCCTGCAGAAGAGGGAGAGGAAGGACTTTATGTTATTCATATTAGTGCAAAATAATTTATCAGCATAGATTCTAATAATAATAATAGTTGTACAATTGATGAAAAGGAGTTGAACACTTTGTATTCTCAGTTACTTCATCTATAAAATGGAATTATTGATAGTGCTCTCCATTAATTGTTATGTTCATCATACAAATTAGTTGCTTCCTTTGCCATTTGGTGAGAAAATCACTTAATTAATTGAGAAAAGGGCATTTAATTATTTTTTCTATTAATGACCTGGGGTGATATAATTAATGAAGACTGTCTAAATCTCATTGAGTGCACATGAGTCTGCTCTTGTATGTTTGTTTTTACATAAACAAAGACTCTGAAATTAGGATGCATATTTTATCTTCAAATTTGAAATTTTCATTAGGAGTGAAAAATATCAAGTTATTTAAAATATCTTATTGTTGGACAATTTTCTTATTACTTTACATTTGTTTCAGGAACATTTATCACCGATCTTTTCATTAAAATGTTATTTAGGGCATTTAAAAGAAAACACAACTCACAATGCAACTTTGTTTTTGTTGCTGGGCAACTGTTAGATGATCTTCCTTTGCTGGTTGTTAGCTATCTACTCTTACCTCTCTGGTAATTTGACTGTTGTCTTGCCAGGAAAAGTGGATCTTGGGGCTATTAACCAATTGCTGCACATGGAGAGTCAAATTGTTGCTACATTGTAGTTCTTTTCTGAGTGACCAACAATAAAGGATATGTCATCATGCTCAGAGGCACATCATTCCTCAGTGATCAGAATAAGATTAGGAAGTTAAGGTGGTCCCTGTACACAGAAAATGTACAATAATATTTGATTAGTCAGTATCAGCTATGGATCCTGTTTTCTCTCTGGACATTTTTGCTCTAATAATTTTGGCAGTACTTTGGAGGGCTGGAAAGTTCAGGAAGGTTGAAAAGCAGAAGTGACAGAAAAGCTCGCACCCTGGCTGAGTTGGAGTCACACAGGCTGCACGGTAATAGTTTTCTGCCATGTTACATAATAGTCAGGTTTCCTTACAGATTTAAAAAAAGCAAATCAAATTACTATTAGCTCTCCAACACAGTTGTGAGGCACACTGTGGAAATGACGATCTCAGTATGGTTTAGACTTTTCTTGTACCTTTAGGCAGTCTCTTATCAATTTCTGAGACTTTATTTCCTTAGCCTGTAAAAGAAAGCATATATTAAATTAGTGAAGAGAGTCTAGTCAATATAAGTCGGAGGACTAAAGTGAGTTCTAGCAGTCTGGTTTTCAATTTTGCATTCATGAAACTTTAATCTATTTTCCAAAGCAGGACTTGGGAGAAGAACATTCATATAGACTCAGACTGGTCTAAAATTGTTTATCACACATTCACTTACAGTTAACACAGCCTATAAGATTGAAATTGGCAGTTAAAGCCAACAATGAGTTTCCTCTGTCTACATGTACTTCATCTGAGAGGTAACAGTGGATCCAAATGACTTTCAAAGTTGGTTCTTCTTAGGCTGCTGTAAGTGGAAAATCCCAAATAAAAGGTTGTTCTAAGTACACAGCACCAAACTCCTGAACAACATTAAAGCTGAAAGTCAATTCATTCTGGAATATGGAAAGCAGCTTTATTTATTTTAATATCCTGGTTACAAACAGGCAAAGTTAACGAAATAGAGTCCCAAACAAGTTGTCAGTTTTACACATATGGTGCTAAGCTGCATGCACGTGTGTGTGTGTGTGTGTGTGTGTGTGTGTGTGTGTGTGTGTGTGTG
>CABHPR010138404.1:4849-40380 GCA_902168415.1 Peromyscus melanophrys
ACACACACACACACACACACACACACACACACACACACACACACACACTTACTAGACACACACACATGCACATGTGCCACCTTCCACAGAACACCAAGATCAATATGTTCCCAAAAGACTATCCCTTGTTCCTTTCAGTTCTACTCTGTCAATTATATGATTGGTGTGAAAACAATTAACTCTCTACAACATTGACCTCTGATGACCAATGGCAATCACCATGTTACTCATTGACTAAATCCTGCTTAATGCAGTTGATTTACTTATGGGATGCAAAAGCAGTGATGGCCGGCATAAACATCATTGTTTTCCATTGTTTTATGGGCACATCCTGCATCTAGTTTTGATATTATGCTTACTAGATGTGAATTAGGATCGGCAATCCTAACTCCTCTGGAAAAATGAGATTTCTTACTGGTATTTTCACAGGCAACATGGATGAAAGTTTAACAAATGCCTTCACATCTGGCTTTGTAATTGAATGTGCTTGAGGTCTCACAATCTTTCAGAGTATAAGCAATCACATCTATAAAGTGACAGCCATAATATCCACCTTTTTTTTTTATCATCCAGAGCCACTATGCTTAAGACATTGTCTGGCACACTCAGATTCTAGATACATTCAAGGAAGTCTTGCATTATTATGATCATGAAAACCACAGCAATCATAATACTAGAAGTGAGTTCAGCTCTTAATGGTACATCTGTTTAATTAAAAAGTCTTTCCTGAGGAGTAGTTCTTGAAGTTTGTGTCTGTGAAGCTACATCTGACACATCCTTAAACTCGTCAGACAAAGTATAGACTGATGGGCCCTGAAGAGTTACTGGCACACTCATTTGCTTGCCTAGAAACATCTGGATCCTCTAAAATTAGATTCTTGATGAAAGATTCCTGAAGGGTTGCCAGATTTCTGTGTAGGCAATTTCATGCAGCTCAACAAGCATGGCTTGAATGCCTGTTGTGGCCAGGTATTGTTTGAAGTTACAGTGACTTACAGAGCTGGTCGTGGTTCCTGTCCTCAGAGAGCTCTCAGTCTACGGGAAGATATATTTACAATGCATAAAATGCAGCTTGTGCAATTATTATAAAACTTCAGGTGCATTGCAGGAGGTAGGCTAGAGAGACCAGATGCTTTCTTGGTGGAAAGGATGCCTAAGTTGAATGATAAAAATCCACCAGGCAAAGTAAATGTGAAGCGAATGGACTCCAAGCAGAGGGAATGGCATGAGCGACAGAGCTGAAGCTAGGAATGAAAAATCTGGGACTTTTGATGGTGAGACTGGAGGAGAATGGGGGACAGAAGGCCATGTCCATGGAGAGCCCTCAGAAATGTCTTGAACTATGTATGGCAGAGAGCAACTAAGGACACAGGGACGTCCCACCATGAGATGCGGATCTGAAAGACAGTGCGCTGGATATTGTGTTGATTGAAGGACGCTAAGCCTGGACTTTCCCAGGAAATGGAGTTCACTGGAAGCCTTCTGCTGTCAAGGAAAGCATGGCCGTCTGCTGTGCTCTCTTTTCCTACTTTGGGGGAGGCCATTCTCTGAGGAAAACACTTCTACAAGTCTCCACCTCTGTGTATTAATCTTCCACCTTTTCTTCTCTGGGAGGCAGCTTTTGAGCTGGGTGACGAATACCTGAGAGAAACAATGTAAGGCAAGAAAGCTTATGTCTGCACAGTTTCGCTTCACTGTTGACTGGTTCCATTGTTTCTGGGCCCGCACTGAGGTGGAGCATCACAAGGAGCAGGCATGGGCACTGTGCACTTGCTCATACCATGGATCTGGGAAGCACTGGGGATGTGAAGAAGGAGAAGGAGGACAGGGAGAGAGAGAGGAGAGAGGAAGAGAGAAGAGAAGCCAGGGACAAGGTAAAGTTTCCAGGACATACTCCACTGTGTCCCACTTCCTCTAAGTTGTGCCTCCTGTGGTGCCCAGCACTTTTAATCAGTGTATTCATTTCTGGATCTATCAATGGATTAATGCTTTGATGAGACCAGAACTTTCATGATCTAGTCATGTCTCAGCCACCTCTGAACTCTGCTGTATCAAGCTTCTGGGGGAAGACTTCAGATCCAAACCATCTCACCATCCATGGGGTTTATATTTGTGGCACAGACAACACAAGAATGAAGCAATTCTGATGCCTGCATGAAAGGGGAATTTGTCTCCTCAACATAGTCTATTCTTAGCACCCAACATTCATAACACTCTGACCCATGCATGTTTGGAACACATGCAGAAATGTTTGTTTATTGGCTGGGTGAATGCAAGGCTGAGTCATAAGCCCACGTGACCTTTCTGTCATGTTTCAGAGGGAAAATCTCTGCCTTTTGGGGTGACTAATTAAAAACTGAAAAAGCCAAGGCTGCTACTTTTGTTTGCTTCTCTCTGCCACAAATGCCCCACAGGTATTGAGCACAAAACTATCTACATTCCACATTGGGAGAAAGAGAAAGGAAATGAAAGACTTTGGAGTAGAAGAAAGCTTAATTAAAATATTTAGATATTATTAAGTAGTATTTCAAATCGCCATCTAATAAAATTCAAGATACTTTGAGGTATTTATTGATCTGAACAGTGTTTTGTATTAAGTCAGAGGTTGATTCAAATGACATCAATGATGGAATGAGGACATTAGGGAGGATGTAGGAGAGAGTTCCCCGGACAGCTGTGCATTTTCTCAGCACTCAGAGCACTACGCAGAAAAACAGCCTTTGTCTTTGATCGACCATATAGTTCTCCTAGACCTCAGGTGTCCAATGGCTTGCTAATTTTAGGGTAGTTTTTCCTACCTCCATCCCTGTCTCTTTTCTCCCATTCTCCTTCCCTCCTTCTTTCCCTCCCTCCCTCCCTCTCTCTTTCCCTGTTTATTTTGCCAGAGGAAGAACCACACAGTGGGGGGAAGGTGTCTGTATCCAATGACAAAGTCTTCTCAAGCACATGAGTTGACACTAAAGCCAAGTGAAGCAAGCTAATTAACAGTGATAACTTTTGAGTTTGAAACATATGGTTTCAAAACCCACCATGTTCTCCCTGCAGGTTGGGGAGATACAATGTGCTACCCTGGCCTCAGTGGCTCCTTGCTTGTCTGATTCTCCATCACTTGTCTGTATTCTCTTGCTGTCTCTTTGTTGGGTGGAACTTGGCTGTCATAAGCTTGGAGGCTTGTTCTCCATGTTAATGACACTTTAGTCACTATGTTCAAGTAGTAGAGGCTCAGGGATGAAGAAAATTGGGTGATTTCCTCTCATGATATTAATTTATCATTCTAATGTTATTTTTCCCCGGCACCTTCCATTTTACATTTGAAAAATTGCATGTGAATATGTGTGCGTGCGTGCGTGCGTGCCTGCCTGCCTCTCTCTCTCTCTCTCTCTCTCTCTCTCTCTCTCTCTCTCTCTCTGTGTGTGTGTGTGTGTGTATGTATGTGTTTCTATGGACTGAACCGAGGACTTCGCACATGCATACAAGCATTCTACCACTAACCTCTCTCTTTGGCCCTTATTTTACTGCTTTGCTTTGAGGCAGGGTTTTGCTCTGTTACACTGGCTTGTCTGGACCAAACCATGTTGCCCATGCTGACCTCAGTCTGTGGCAATCTCCTTGTCTTAGCCTTTTGAGTGCCGGTATCACAGGCTCTGCCACCAGACTCAAATACCTGAAGTTTTAACAGAAAACACTCAGACTACAGTGTTTCTCTGTGGTCCTGGAGAAAGAGAAGGGTCAATTGTCCCAACTGGCATGTTCAGCTCAGCACTATCAGGATAGCTCATGGAAGACCACTCTGCAGCACCACCCACCCCCCGGACTGTAGGTTCTGGTATTATTCACATTCAGAGAAATGTCTGTAGTAGGGGAACTATACATATGGTTACAGAAAGCATTATCTTACTGAGATTCTTTTTATTTTATACACCTCTTCATATTACTAAATCTATGCTGTAGGTTTTGTTTTATTTTTTTCTAAAATTAGATATAAGTGGATTATAGACGTTGAAATGAAGGTCTAAGCAGTTAAGAAGTTTGCCCTATGTGCATTTCTCTTAGGTTGCTGTGTGGTGCCTGTGACCTTCCATGTCCTTCCCTGGCATTGGCATCTGTGAATGACTCAGGGCACTCTGTCGTCTCCAACCACTCTTATTCTCACTCAAGAAAATTCTCGAGGGCTCATAGGATCCATTGTCAAAGAACATGCAAGCTCAGGACATTGTCTCAAATTTCACATTTTTTTTTGTTGATAGTATGGTAATGTGAAACAGCAAATGATATCATATTCCAGTTTTACTCTTTACTGGATACATTTGGACAGGCTTTTCTCATGTCACAGTTTCCAATTTTTTCACTTTGCCAAAGGAGAAGCAGATGATAGAATGGCCGTGAGAAATAAGCCCAGCTCAGTGTGAAGAACCTGGTATGTGCCATGCCAGGAAACAAAGACCCAGTACAGGCAACGCCCCAGTTACCCAGCAGGCTTTGTGGTATGGGAAACAAATTTTGTGTTTTCTATCAACTATTAAATTATGGGGCAAACATATGGATTTTACAACCAATTTTCAGATGTAATTAAAATAAAAGCACAAGAAATAAGCATCTCAGTAAGGAATTCTTTCTTTTCATTTATGTTGACCAAGCATTTATTTCTTTTTAAGAAGGAATTAATTTTATTGTTTGAGAATTGTATCCATGCATATAATGAATTTGAACCAAATCCACTCCCCTAATCCCTTCTCTCCACTTTCCCCCCTGTTCCCCTATCCCATTTCCCTAACAGTATCATGTGCTTGTCTTTAAGCTGAGTCTGTTTAATGCTGTATGTATGGATGCAGGACCATTAGTGGAGCATATGGCCTCTCCTAGTTCATCCCTTCCCCAATGAAACTGACTTTCACTCTGCCTGCAGCCATCAATTGCCAGTAGTTCCTCAACTAGGGGTGGGAGTTCATGAGTCCTTCTCTCTTCTGTGACGGAATTTTGGCTAGCTTGATCTTGCCCAACTCCTCTTCACGCAGTCATAGCTGCTGTGAGTTTATGTGTGAAAGGCCCTGTCATGTCTGACAAGTTCTTGTTTTGCTGCAGACCTCTATTACCATTCCTGTCTTAGGACTGAGCCAAGCATATGTTCGCATTGAAACCACTTCTTGAATCAGCTATAGGGTTCTGTACCGACTTTTTAATAACCAACTCATAGCTTCCTCAAGTAGATGAGTGCTCTTAAAAGATGATTCAGGCTTGTATCTGAAGCTACCCTGTGAATTAAGCAACTGTCCTCATAGGTCTGGGCACTGAGCCTTAAGTCAACCATGTGATGGTCCATCTGCTGTGCTAACCGAAGGTAAATGGTCCTCTCATTCTAGAGCAGTTATTCAGATTTAACCAGGAGACCTCACCTTTCACAGGTTAGTCAGGCTGGATCCACAGAAGCTTTGCTTAAGTGACCAAAGAATGAAAAATAATCTGAAATGTAGGTAAAGAAGTATATTGGGGTCATTTTCAACATACATCAAATGAGCCTAGAAATATGAAGTGCCAGGAGGGCTATTATGAGGAGATACAGTTATGAATTGAACAACATAGCACCCTGGATTCCAACCACATATATCATCCATATATTGTCGTTCATGCTTTCTTACCCTTTGCACTTGCTGGGGCTGGAGTCTTACTTCCCCTTTTCAGTATTTGAGAGGAATATATAAAGACGTGTTCACAGAAATGAAAGGTGGTATTTTGAAAGGGTCTTTGTCAGAAAGTTTCTGTAAGATAAGTCCAAAATAAAACCAAACACAGTGTCTTAGCAAGGCTCCTCCAAGTGCTCTGAATATGCTATTCACGCCATGAGAAGCCAGGAGTTGGCTAGAGTAAATGATGTATAGAAATGTACGTGCATAGGTGCTCCCAGATGCACGTTCCATGTGGACACTTTTAAGAACGGGTCCTACTGGGTCTATCTGTGAGTTATCACTTCAGACATTTCCGTTCTTATCACGTAGCGGTAGAGCCTAACATGTGTTTAAACTCTCTTAGTGCTAACAATCTGAAAATAATCTACGATAAGCTCCAAACATATATGTAAACACACGCAATGGAGAGATAGCATGGACACTTTCTTTATTTTAGAGGTTAATTTATTACTTTAATTTTTTTTTTTTTGTGTGTGTGTGTGTGTGTATGTGTGTGCCTACAAGAGGTTGTGAAAGGAGCCGCATTTGCTTGGGAAGATGACAGGCTACGTGAGAGCAGTTTGACTAAACACAGGTTAATGGTATAAATGACACAGTTGAGCAAGGCATAATTGAGGGGGACTGTTTCCTTCCTCTCAGAAGCACCATGAGCCTTTGGCACAGGGACAAAGCGGGTGAGCTCACTGTGTCATGTGGAATTGTTTTCGATGTGGCCATTAAGTTAGTGTCCTTAGATAAAGTAGCATTACAGAATTAATAGATCAGCTATTGTTAGAATCCATAAATTCACTCGGTAAAGTAGTACTTTCAGAACCAAAAACTCTTTTCAATAATTGAATTATTGTTGTGGAAGACCAAATTTATTCTTTGTTTGATTGTAGATGTGTAAATTATGTGAAGAAAACATTTGGATTAATCAGCCATCCTTTGTCCAAATCACGTGTGTGTGTGTGTGTGTGTGTGTGTGCATCCTCAAGTATTCTAGTCCAGTTGTAAGGCGGGATGCTACCTTTTGATGATCATGAAGCAGAAAAAGTGAATTTGCTCATAATCAGACTTTTTGTTCTGGTCAGTCCTTCAGCATAGTATATGGGGCTGTCACATTAGTGATGGCCTGTCTCAGTCTACCAGTTCACCTTAATAAGACAGTCAAAAGGCTTTAGGCAAATATCTGGGCACCTTATGGACCAGGCAAATTGATATACAAATTTAATCATTACGAAAATGGCCAAGCACATGGTCAACTAAAACAGCCATATTCTTTCCCCAGTTGCTGATTTCGGCTTCTCTAACTGCTTTGTATACTTTCTTCAACAACTTAGTGAGAACCAAATTTCACATTTAAGCTCCACTGTTAGTTTTGGTTCTGGGCTTTTGTTTGTAGGTTTGTAGTGACAGACACAGAATTTGCTCTTACTGAGAGCAATAGCAATAAATAGAGGGGGCAGTCTTCACTCCCTGATCAACATTTCTCTTCTGTCACCTTGATGAGTGACTTGACAAACGGTTTCCAACAACAGTCTACATAGTCCTTAAACCACGGCTGCTTGGGCACAGTGACATCCATTGTCTCTACTTTTCTCCAACAGCAGGCATCGGGCAATGCTCAATATACGAATTATTAAAAAATGTAGGTAAATGGAGAACAATTTGAAAACAGTACATGAAAAGAATCCTGTTTTATAAGTGTTGGTTAATGATGAAGAATTCCATTGCTACTAAAAGCAAAAACAACAAATAAAAGTAACAAAATGAGTTATCATTTTAATGTGGAAGGTGAAACGAACTCTGTGACCTCAGCCTTAGCAATAATCTGAACACCACAGAATCAAATTTCCTAATCCAAAATGCTTCTGTTTGGCTTCTTTGCCTTTTTAAAAAAATGAAACTTTTCTGTAATTATGCACCTGCTTTCTTTGTTTAGAGTTACTTTTATTTAGTAAATGTAAAGAGTAAGAATGGAAAAGGAGGTACATACCTCTAACCAAACATTTTGCGTATTACCCATGTTCCTGTAAGTAATTGAACTCACTGAGTGACCAAATAAATAAATAAATAAATAAGTAAATAAATAAAATAAACCATGGAAGTGGAGGGGAGACTAGTTGGGAAGAGTAAAGAGATCCTCAAGAATGGGAAGGAGATGAAAGAAGAGATGGGGGAGAATATGGTCAAAATGAATTATATGCACACATGAAAATGTCACAAGGAAACCATTATTGTGTATAGTTAATTTAGTTATAGTAACTTTAAAGCTCCAAACATATATGTAAACACACACAATGAAGAGATAGCATGGATGTTTTCTCTATTTTAAAGGTTAATTTATTACTTTAATTTTTTTGTGTGTATGTGTGTGCCTACATGAGTGTATATGCACCATGTGTGTGCATGTACCCATGGAGGCCAGAAGGCGTTGAATCCCCTGGGACTGGAGTGACAGGTGGCAGTGAGTCATCTGATATGGGTGCTGGGAACTAAATCTGGGTTCTCTGCAAGAGCAGTAAGTGCTCTTAACTGCTGAGCCATCTCTCTACATCCATTAGATAATTTCTAAAATAGTTACATTAAATATATGCAAATGAAAACCTTATTACCACTATAGATAATTTTAAAATTATGAATATTGTAGAAATGCTATAATTAACTTTGTAAATTCTCTTTAAATTCTTTGGTCCTTTCAGATTATTCCTTTTTGCTCATGCTGAATAAATATTTTGTTACATTTTAATAACACTTGAAATTATAAAATTCTAATATTTGAAAGTTTACTATACAAATTGATGCTTCATTATATTTTCACACATTCATATTATGAATGTATTCGCCCTCATTGCCCACTCATCCTTCCCCTGTTCCCTTCCTCTTCCATCATCTATTTTCCTGTCACTTTCTCTCTTTCGATTCTACATATAAAATAAAGCATGTAGAATTGGGGATGGCTCAGAGTATAAAACACTTGCTGTGTGTAAGTGTGAGGACCTCAGTTTGAACCCCGGATTCTATGTAAAAAGTCACTTGGATCTGTAACTTCTATGCTTCTCCAAGTAAGGAAGCCCTGGAAACTTGGGGCCAACAAGTTAGCCACATGCAGCTGTGAACACAAAGAGATCCTCCCTCAAACAAGGTGTAAGAGAACCAACAATCCAAATTGTTCTATGACCTCCACATGCATGCCATGGCGCACACAGTGCCACACACAATCATATACACATATCACATAGACACATGGGATAAGAAAGAAAATAAAATAGAACATGAATTTTTTTTAATCTAGAAAGAATAGCTTTTGTTTACTGTTTGTCACATAGCTAAGCTGGCTTTCTATAATTTTGAGGTGGTGGAATCATGGTTAAAAAATTAAAGTAATGTGTACATTACCTAAGTCCAGTGAGGAAATCTAAAGCTAAAGAGGATTCTGTGCACAAGACGTTTCACCTTTCTGACCTCCTCCTATGAGGCACTAAACATTAGCTGGCTTAAATTGGAATTTCCCCTCCTCCTTTTCAGCTTTTCCATGGGCAATGAAAAGAGCAGGCAAAGTACAGAAGGTCATGCATGATGAGCAGCAGCAGCCATTGTGAAAGGGAGACTTTGGTGTCTGAGATGGTGGAATTAGATAAAGACAAAGCCTGCAGAGAGTCGGAGGGAGAGTGCAATAAGAAATGCTTGTACTCATGCCTAAGGTCAGCATTTTTGTGAGAAGGAGGAGGGAATCCCTTTTATGTTGACTATTCAGCTCAGGTCCAGTCAAAAAGCCTCTCTTATTTCAGAAGTATTAATCGTAGACATTAACAGACATATTCTTGTTACTTAAACAAAGCTTTGTGTGGAAAGTTTGCACATGTAGGATTTATGCTTTCATAGGTACAAGAGTTAACTGGTGAAAGTCCTTGGATATGTCCACTTCATTTGCTTTTTATTTTTATTTAATTCCAAAGTTTGGTACCATTTTTTAGTAAAGCAAGGAACCAAGAATAAAATATGAACCATTCAGAATAATCTAATTCTGAAAAACCAAAGTACTTTGAAACTACAACCTTTAGGAAAGTGAAAAATGGAGATAGTAATTAATAATTTTGTGCTGCTAACAGAAGCAATTGAAGTGGCCCACAAATTTCATTTCAATATGAAAATATTTAGAACGCTTCCTGAAGAACAGATCCAAAAATGGCTTCTTAGGAGCAAAGGACAAGTTGAAACATGCAACTGGGAGAAGCAGCATGTTGGAGGGAAGATTTTGAAAAGTTCAACCCCAAACTTACCATTTTAGGATTTCAAAGCTTCATAAAGTAGAGAGAATGTCGTCCACTGGGAAAGGACAAATACATAATTCATGTGGCAGCCCTCCTAACATACCCTGCTGCTTTGGTTCCTAAAAATAGATGAGGAGAAAACAACATGGACTAAATTCCTCCCGAGAAGCAATAAGGATGCTTTCTCTGAAAGGACTCTAAGCGTGTGCAGTATGAACAGCAGTGGCTTCTGAGTCTATTTTAGAGACAAGGGTGTTATGCAGATATAGTTGAAAAAAAATTTCCCGGTGGCCTTATTAGCATCTAGCCGGAGGGCATCTCATGATTCTCTGCCTCACTATGTTCTGTGCAGAACACCAGGGTGAAAAGCACCTTTATTAATAGATTTAAAATACACTTTAGAGCCATGTACTTTCGTCCAAACAGCATTTTTTGACACAGAAGCTTCAGTTGGGGGCATAGACATTTACCATCAACTTGAAACCTGGAGAGTGTTTTGTTTAAGGATGCAGTGAGTTGGATTAGAAGCCATTTCAGTTAATATAAGATTTAAAGACTGGGCCCTCGTCTGAAAATCCATTCTTTTCTCTGCAATTCTAGCCTTGCATTAATGTGTTAATCTTGTAAAGGCCCTGACAAGGAGGGATTCAATATAAGCAGAAATTTTTAAAAATCAAGACACTGTTTGTGCTCGCCTGGGGGAGGTCTATACTGTTTTTCTCTTTAAATTAATATATAATATTATATTTTGCGTGAGGCACACTCTCAGGACTGGGTATTTGCACTTTAGATCACCAAGATGACTCTGTGTGATTTGAACCGTGTCGCAGTATTTAAAATTGCATCATCATTTTGGTGATCATTGTTCTGAAACATTCGCCCCAGTTATATTTGATTGCAAAAATAACTGCATCAATATAAAATAGTTTGGGAAGATTTCTGATTTAGAAATGAATGAGATAAATATAAAATTAGAATGTCTAGATTTTACTTAGCTATTTAATATTACCCAGCAAAAGTCTTCTGTACTACAAATTCTATAAAATATTTTAATTTATGCTATTAATTAGCATAATCTTATGAATTCTCATCTGTCTTTCAAAAAAATGTCAGATTTACAAAAACATTCAAACCCCAAATCCACAGTGTACGGACTTCTGGTATCCCCCTGTCAGTTCAGATTATTTACACTGATCTGGCTGCTTCAGTGACCCACTTTTTCAATGACTACTGCATTTTGCAGGCAAAGATAAAAGGTTTATTTTTCCTGCTGGTGGTAATTTCCCTTGCCTGAGACTATTAATAATTTAGTCAGTAGGTTTATAAAGTAAACTTTTATTTCTTTGAAAATTTTATAAATTCATAATTGAAACAATGATTTATGCAAATTTCTTTGTTATTTACACACATTGGTTCTGTAATACATGTGACATTTGATGGCCACATATTACTATAAGAATGAAAATAAATATATTAATCAAAATATCTTCAATGTATTAATAAACTCTGTCCTAATTTAATATATTGTTGGTAATTTCTAAGCAGAGATAATAAAATTGGTTCTTATAGCTAGAGTTTTAAATTTTAAAAGCCATATAGTTTGGCCTTTAATTCTTTTATGTGTGTGTGTGTGTGTGTGTGTGTGTGTGTGTGTGTGTGTGTGTGTGTGCAAGTGGTTGGGTGTGTGTAATCTGGTTGACTTCTTTGAACTTAATTATAGAAAGTGTATTTAACCTATCTTGTTACTCATGTACATATTTGTACTTCTTACATTTGAAATGGTAAAGATGTTACACTATGGAGCAATTTCCTTCCCACTCATGATGCTAAACTGTAATCTTCCAGGGCAGGGGAAATGGTTCTGATATTTTGGAGTCTTAGTCAACAATTGAGAAAAATTAAAAAATGAAATCACCTGCATACTATATTATTGTTGTTTGACTTTTTATTTATTTATTTTTCAGATGTGGTGTTGCTATGGAGGCCTTCCTATCCAGGACAGCAATGCAATCCAGGCTGACCCCAAGCTTGCAGTTCTTCTACCTTAGTGTTCTGAGTGCTGGAATTATAGATATGTATCATCAATCCCAGGTCCAGCATGTATGTTTGATAATAGTGACTTAATTATATAATATTTATAATCCTATTTGTACATATTGTTTCAAATCTCCTAGAGCACCATTGAAATGGTTATGGACTCATTAGACCTTCAATCTCATACATGTATTTCTATGTCCTCAATCCTTTTAATAAATTTTATGGAAAATGGTATTACCTCCATTTCTCACTAATAAGTTCTCTCATAAGAGTTGCCTACTGTCCGTTATGAATATCCATAATGTGCAATGTTAAAATGGGAAAGCTATAATTGGTAAATAGGTCAATAAGTGCACAGTTCAGAAGACAGCCATATCATGCTGTCATGTGTGCTCATCACTCCCATAATGAGGATGTTTGCATTGTAGGTTAAAAGTTGCCCCTGTGAAAAGCAACATTGGAATCATACACAAAGCTGTTGGGCCAGGATGACAGAGCTCCTAACAAGAAAGGATAGAGCGAGCAGTTGCCAACCCCAATGTGTCTATTATAATAAGATTCAAAGGGAAGAGCTAATCTGAGCAATGACTGTGAAGAGGAAGCATATATTTTTGGGATGAAAATATATGAGATATGATCACAAGATGATCTACGACCTTAAAATGACTTGGCACCATTGCAGAGGGAGATGAATGTTCAGACTCACAGTACGAATAAGTGATGAAGTCTCCTAATTGATGGCGTTTGAAGGTCCTTTTATTTTAAACTTCCCATCAGAAAGTCCCCTATAAATAACTGATACAGCCACAATAAGGGGCTACTATAAAAATTGCCCTTTTAAGGAGAAAAATATAGCAATTGCTAGGTATCGCAAACTGACTGAATATTATTGATTTCTCAGGAAATATTTATCTAAATTTAGTTAATACAAATTAGTGCTTCTAGGCTCAATTTACCAAACTTTAAAAAGCAAAGTTTATAACAATTTTCTTATGGTGAAAGAAAGTCTTAGATAAGCCAACTTTGAAAATAATCAAAACAATGGTCCTTAATTTCTGGAACACAAAGCTAAGTCTTTTAATCTGTTATTATCATGGAATCTTATATGTTACGGCCATACCAGAGAATGTCTTTTTGTGAAGAAAGTAATTCAATACAAAAACCATTATTTACCTGTTTAATAAACCAAACTTTGTTCATATCATTGTGATATCTAGCAATCGCTATTTTTCTCCTGTTGTTAAATATTCAAGGATGGGACATTTCTACTGCTAATGGCAAACAAGCTAAGCGTCCTTCAGCCAGTAATAGATGTCTGAAAAATAACTGCCACCATTTCCTGCTCTCTATGGCCATAAAGTGCTATAACTTTGAAAGAATGAGGAGTTTATATCTGTTTTAATCTGTCAAATGCAAATGAAAACCACCTTACATTCGGACATTTTATTGTGGGGGCTGGAAAAATGGCTCAGTGGTTAAGAGAACTGGCAAATCATCCAGAGGACTGGATTTGATTCACGGAACCCACACGGCAGCTCACAATGGTCTGTAATGCCAGTTCCAAGGTCCCTGATGCCTTCTTCTGCCCTCTATACACAATACTCACGTGGAACGCAGACATACATAAAGGCAAGCACCAATACAAATAAAATAAAAATAAGTAAATTTTTAAAAATTAAAAAAAATAAAAATTCAGGTTTGAGTGCATTGTTATTATTCTGTAGACTTGTCATTATGTTTCCTTTATATGACACAAAAATGTCTGTTTAATTGTTTATGGGAATCGATTTTCTTATATCTTAAAACAGACCAGATTTTGTCCAAAACTTCCATCAGAAGTTATACACATTCCTGCTTAATCTAAACTGGATGCCTCTCTCATCACTCTGAAGGTGCTCTTCAGGAGGGCTCGTCAAGGAATGTGTGTATGGGCACTGTTTGTGTAGTACAGAAAATGAGGACAGATGCCATAGAAAACGTAAAAATAATGCTAGAAGTGATTTGAAATTATATATATATATATATGTATATATGTACACACAGACACACACACACACACACACACACACACACACACATTCACCATACAATAGTAATTCTAAGTTGCAACCCATTGTCTCAGAGCCAATTGCTCCAGCTTCCTATATACTGTTGTTCTTTCACACTCCCCCCTTGGATTTTTACATTTTATTCATTTTTTTAAAAAAATTTCAAAAACCTGGAAGGTTCTAACTGTAGATTCATTTTATAAATGAAATTGCTGGGAATAAAACACCTCAAAACTACATGTGCCTTGTTGTGATTGTAGATTCGTGGGCTGGCGGTCAGGGAGTTTGCAGGATTTGCGGAGGTCTAGATTTTGGGTCCTCTCTCCAGGTTGACTCTTGTGCCTTGGAGTCTCTCCAGTCTTCTGTGTTAGGATCACTCGTTTGGCTGTTGATATGTTAGGAGCTGACCCAGGGAGTCACCCATCATCTCATGGTTCTTAGTTTTGTAAAGAAGCATCATTTGACATTTCACTAGTTTTTGTTTTTCCAGTATTTTTGGAATAAAGTTTCTCACTTTCATACATTTCCATCTTTCTTTTTTTTTCTTTTTTTGGTTTTTCGAGACAGGGTTTCTCTGTGTAGCTTTGGAGCCTGTCCTGGATCTTGCTCTGTAGACCAGGCTGGCCTCAAATTCACAAAGATCCGCCTGGCTCTTCCTCCCAAGTGCTGGGATTAAAGGCGTGCGCCACCACAGCCCGGCCATTTCCTTATTTCTATGTCTTGGCTCTAAAGTTAGAGATGTTATCCCTTTATTTATTGTTTCTCCCCCCTCACCATTCTAATTATTGTGAGGTTAAATTAATTATAAAGCAAGGATTTTCTTAATATTCAGTTGGGAAGGCATCTGACAACTGAAGTTCCCACAGCTAGATTGCTCTTAAAATCTACATCTTTGGAAATAGATAACTGAAAGTTAGCCATTTAAAATTATACTCGTCTTTAGTTATTCGTGGAACTGAAAAATCAAAATTAGGTTGAAATTTCATATTGATCCAGTCAGAATGGCTATCATCAAGAAGCAGGTAACAGTGGATGTTGGTCAAGATGTAAGAGTAAGTGTCCCCTGTGCACTGCTGGGAGGGACATGGTCTATCTGAACACTAAGGAAATCAATACAGAAGTTCTTTAAAAAAATTAAAAGTAGAACTTGCAGAAGGTCAATTAAGTTACTTCTGAATATACAAAGGATTTGTGTTAGTTACATGTGCATCATGGTGGCATGATGAAAATGTCTCACTCCATCATGACAGGGAAGATTTCAAAGGGGTCACGGTGTCGGGAACATGTGGCAGAGGCTCTTTGCATCACAGAGGACCAGGAAGCAGAAGGCAGGGCTACAACCAGGGGCTGAGCTAGAACAAAGTCCGCCTCTAGTGACTCACCTGCCTGCTATGCCATCTCCTGAAGGTTCCCTACAGCATCCCCACATAGCACCACCACCCGGGGATCACATGTTTAATGTCACAATTCACAGCCGTCAAGTTATAGAATCAGCCTCGGTGCCCATCAGTAGAGGAATGAAGATGAGAGATATAGGAATGTTAGTTAGTCATAAGGAAGAATGGAATTACATTGCTTAGAGGAAGACAGATGGGACTGGAGGTCAGTATGTTATTGACATAAGGGGACATCACAGGACAGGAATCACATTTCCTCTCTCATACATGTATTTTTCAGGGTGAGAAGAACATAAGAGTAAAGAGGGGCTGTTAGTGATATGGAGGGGAATCATGAGGAGGGGATCAGGTAGAAGTGAGAACTAGACAGGTGAATATCATCAAAGTGTGTAAAATCATTACATATATGCAGAAATATCTTGCTTTGTGCAATGACTATGCCAATTTAAACATCACATGCAAACCATGAAATTAAGTTTTAGTAACATGATGAGTTCTCATGAAATACTGAATTAAGAATCTAAATGTTTTAAATATTCTCAACTAAAATTGGTCTCACATGGTGAAAATTTAGCATTTATTTTCCAGCCAATTGTTGATTGCTACTTGGGCTCTGTTCACCATTTTAAAATATTCTTATTTGTTTTGCAGTATTGCTGGCAACAATCACTAGCATAAATACAGTTACATAGTCAAGGAAATAGTGAATCAGAGAAATGTTACCAGGAACAAAAAATGGGCCCAAAGTGGTAGAACTCACTGCTTTTTAATTTCTGTAACAAATTAATCCATGGATGATGATATTGAATCAGTGTTGATTGACAAAGTTCCTGGATTATTTTTCCCAGGAGTGACTGCTTTTACATCTGCCTCTGTAAGGTTCACATCCAAGTAATCACCATCACAAAGCTTTTGTGCAATGTATTAACTCATAGGTCTCCCTCAAATTTGTGTAGGGAACATGGTAATCACAAAATTGAGTACATTAGCTTATTGCACTTTGGATTTGCACTTTGGATTCAGTTGTTTTGAATGTCCTAATAAAAATTAAAGTTCTTAGGTTAAACTGCAGTTTTCCTTAGAAATAGGTGGAGTTTAATTGCAAAGAAATTAACTTGCATTACATTTACTCTCAAATTCTCTTTATATGTGACAAGTAGAAACTTCACACACAAACACAAATTGTGTTTGGAAGACAAAAAAATGTGAAGGGACATTATTTCATGAAACAGTGCAGAAGAGTGAGAGACAGGCTCCTGTGGAGGGAAGAAAAATAAATACCCAGTAATCCTTAGACTATTCAGTGAAATTCCATAATCTAATTGTTGGTGCATGCATTAAATAGCCTTTTCATTTTTAATTATATTTTAATTAATTAATTGGGTATGTATTTGGTGTATTGGTGGGGGCACATGCTATGATGTGTGGAGGTCAGAGAGCAGCTTTCTGGGTTCACTCTTTTCTTCTGCAGTGCGGGTCCCAGAGACTGAATTCAGGTTCATCAGGCTTGGCAGCAGGCTCTTATCTGGAATTTCATCTTACCAGCACCAAAATTATATGTATTTTGAATGTTTTAATTTGTTACTACTATTCTTTTGATTCGTGCGTGCGTGCGTGTGTGTGTGTGTGTGTGTGTGTGTGTGTGTGTGTGTGTGTGTATGTGTATACATGTGGGTGTGATGCTCATGAAGGCCAGAGTGAGGCCTAGAATTCATTGGAGCTGAAGTTAAAGTGGTTGTGAGCCAACAAATGTGGGCTCTGGTATCCAAACTCGGGTCCTCTTGAAGAGCAGAAAGCACATTTAAGCCACCTCACCAGTTCCTAAAATGTTTGTACATTGTGGCTAGGGAGATGAGTCACTGGGTAAGAGAGAATGCTGTGAAAGCATACAGATCCAACTTTGAATACCCGGCACCCACATAAAAAGCCAGGGTGGCCGTATGTGCCTTGAGAAGGTCCCCAGACTGTCAGCCTAGTTGAAACAGAAAGTTTCTAGTTCAGGTTAACATTCTGGCCTAGTGCAAGCTTGCTAGTAGCTGATTTCCTCCAATTATCTCTAGTTTTCCCATTCCTCTTCAACACTGTGTGAGGCTGAATAAAAATTTACTGGTAAAGATTGTAGCACTCAATAAATTTCTTTGCATGGGTGGCAGTAGATTTAAAAATTACTTTCCTAACCTCTCTCAGGTTTTAACAACATCAACAGAATAGAAATTCTCTGAACATGTCTGTCTCCTTGTCTCTGTACCCTGCATAAACAGATCCCGCTGCATAGATTAGTTTTGCCGTCACATACTTCATTCTTTGCCTCTCAGAAAACCTGTTACCTGTTTGTGAAGCCATTTATTTATTCTGGAAAAATACACTATGCTATGTACTAAATACTAAACAGTCGGGCACATTTGAAAAACAGGTAGCATACAATAAGAAAGGGCATGGAAGTGGCACTATTTTGAAGCATAGTGAGTTTTAGATTCCAAGGAGAGGAGAAAGAAGATTTTTTTAAATAAAATTAAATAACTTCCTTTATTAGGAGACAATGTCCAATAGATTTGGACAAGTAAATGGGACCAGAAGATAATCATTAATTATAAGATAATTATGTACAATTTGCTTTCATGATAAGCATGAGACTATATGCACAGCCAAACACTTAAGTCAAATTAATGTGTGACTGGCAAGGGAGGCAAAGAAAACAGTGCATCTCAAACAAGGCAAAAAGAATATTGCAGAAGTACATTCACAGCTGGATTCAGGGCCTTTAAAACAAAGCAATATACAAAACATACATATGTTAAATGCTTTAGTCTCTCATAAGTGAAGTATGAGTCAAAAGCTGATATTCAGGTTTTTTTATTTGGAGAAATGAGAATGGTAAAGATCAATGATAGTATATTGTCCAAGGTGCTTGTTCAACTTGTCCATTATCATAGCATGTCATAATTGGAGGCTAGCTCCCCTGGAGACATCTGAGGACCTGTGCAGAAGATACCCAGGACCTGCCTATCAAAGACAAGAGACACTTGGCAGGTCCTGTTCTAAGTGCTGACATGTGAGATATTTGCCTTCTCTCCATTCTGGGGTGATTCAATAGATGAGGTATCTAGATGTCCATACATGTAGCCATTCATCACAGCATTGGTTATAATATAAAGCTATGATCAATTCTTTTGATTCATCATTTCCTTTAATTAAAAAAATAGAGAAAATTTTAATTTTGAGATGTTCAAATTCAGAAACCCTTCTAAATTAGCATTTCCACTTAAAAGGAAAATTACGGCACTTGACAACCCAGTTTTAAATTGTCCTCACCCACACAGTGTAGGTGGAGTTTTTTTGTTGGGATCATCAACTCCCATATAACTACAGAGACTTACTATTAATTATAAATTCTTGGCTGATAGCTTAGGCTTGCTACTAACTAGCTCTTACAACTCAACCTATATTTCTTATCTATGCTCTGCCACATGTGGTACCTTTTTTCATCATGGCATGTTTATCTTGCTTTTCTCCCCATCTCCTGACAATTCCTGCGACTCTGCTTTCCTTCTTTCCTGCATTCTTTTTTTTTTTTTTTTTTTTGTCTGTAAGTCCCACCTAACATCTACTTGCCCAGCTCTTGGCCAATCAGCACTTTCTTAACTAATAAGAGTAATACATATTTACAGTGTACAAAAAGATTGTTTCATAGCAAAGCAATTCCAAATGTTCATGGAATGAGAGGGCTGAACTAACTTGGGGTGTTTCCTGGTATTATAGTCACTTTCCTGTCATTCTTTGTTTCAAAGCCCCTATGTAGATGTGGCAATTGCACTAACAAAGAGATGATGGCAGCCACCTGAGCTCACTACCAACTGAAGTAAAACAGTTCACTCCTGAAATGAGCATGTAGAGCAGGCCCTGAGTATGTTAGATTATAGCTAGAGAACTGGGAAAACTTCCACTGTTCCTGCTTGTATAGACATTAGGGGGAGTGCTACTAATAACCTCACATCTAGACACTGAGAGGCTGTGGGGGTATTGTGTTCCCCAAAATATTGTGTATGCTAATAAACTTATCTGGGGTCAGAGAACAGGATAGCCACAATATTAAACATAGAGGTTAGGCAGTGGTAGCATACACCTTTAATCCTAGCATTCCAGAGACAGAAATCCCTCTGGATCTCTGTGAGTTCAAGGCCACATTGGAAACGGCCAGGCGCGGTGATACACACCTTTAATCCCAGAAAGCCAGCCTTTAATCCCAGGGAGTGGTGGTAGAGAGCAGAAAGGTATATAAGGCGTGAAGAAACTCGAGGCATTTGGCCTGGGTAGGCATTTGGCCTGGAGAAGCATTTGGCCTGGAGAAGCATTCAGGCTTCTAGCAGCAGTTCAGCTGAGAGTCATTTGGATATGAGGACATAGAGACTTCCAGTCTGAGGAAGCAAGACCAGCTGAGGATGCGGCAAGGTGAGATAGCTGTGGCTTATTCTGTCTCTCTGACCTTCCAGCATTTACCCCAATACCTGGCTCAGGTTTGTTTTATTAATAAGAACTTTTAAGACTCCTGCTACAAGAGGCAACTGTATCCATGGTCCCACAGAGTGCTGTGGATATTGCTTTATATAAATAAAACCACTGATTGGCCCGTAGCCAGACAGGAAGTATAGGCGGGACTAACAGAGAGGAGAATTGAGGGACAGGAAGGGAGAGAGACCGCCTGGAGCCACTGCCAGGACAAGGAAGATGTAAAGTACCGGTAAGCCATGAGCCACGTGGCAAAGTAAAGATTAACAGAAATGGGCTAAATATAAGAGTAAGAGCTAGACAATGATAGGCCTGAGCTAATGGCCAAGCAGTTTAAATAATGTAAGAGTCTGTGTGTTTATTTTATAAGTGGGTCCCGGGACTGGCCGGACTTGGGAGCTGGAGAGAAATTCTCCAGCTACAAGAGAGCCTGAATTCTGAGTTGATAGAGCTGGCAGCAGACTTTGATATCATTTACATTTACATGATTCTGGTTGTTCAGGTGTGTAAACTCAGGAATCATAGAGTATTGAAGGCATCTACTCAAATTCCAAAAGAAGGCCTAGACCAAGGGTCATGGGTTGTGTTAAGAACCCAACAGACACTTCTGGAAAGGCTGATGGGTATGACTGTGAGGGTCAAGTGGAGGTTATAGTAGAAACCTCAGACATATCAGAAACATGGTGCATTTGCTGAGGAATTAGGGAGAGCGGCCCTGCATTTGACAAGTTCATAGTTATAGGGGTTCCCCAAGTCTGTTGAAGCACAATGTATATCACTACATGTAGATAGGATTTAATGTCTGCTCTTCAGGGCCAGGATTGCTTTTTTAATTAATGAATCCAGCCTGATTACAGTCCTCCACTCTCCCCCCAATCCATCCCCCAACCTCCTCTCTTCTCCCCTCCATCCATTCTCTTCCTTTTTCTTTAGAAAAGGGCAGCCCCCTCCCATGTATATGAGCCAGCTATGGTATATCAAGTTGTGTTAAGACTAGACACCTCCTCGCCTACTGATCCAGTAAGAGGAAAGGGTTCCAAAAGCAAGTAACAGAGTCAGAGACAGCACCTGCTTCCACTATTAGGAGTTTCCACAAGAAGAAAAAGCTACCCATCTGTAACATATGTGCAGAGGACCTAGGTCAGTCCTATGCAAACTCCTGGTTGGTGGTTCAGTCTCTGTGAACCCCTATGAGCCCAGGTTAGTTGATTCTGTGGGTTTTCTTATGGTGTCCTTGGCCCCTCTGGCTCCCACAATTCTTCTTCTCCATCTTCCACAGGATTCTCTGAGGTCTATCTGAACATTAGTTTAGCTGTGGGTCTGCATCTGTTTCTATCAGTTGCTGGGTGAAGCCTCTCTGATGACAACTGGGCTAGCCAATGGTCTATGAGTATAGTAGAATATCATTAAGAATCATTTCATTGACTTTTTTTTGCCAGTCATGTTTGGTTCTATCCCAGGTCTCTGGGCTGTCCAGCCTCCATGTCCTGGTCCTCCAGGAAATGTCAAGTGTGGGTTACCTCTCATAGTATGGGTCTCAAACTGGATCAATCATTACTTGGCCATTCCCATAATTTCTGTGCCACCTTTACCCCAGCATATCTTGTAGGCAGGGCAAATTGTAGGTAAGAGGTTATTTGACTGCATTGGGGTTCAAATCCCTTCACTGGAAGTCTTGCCTGGTTACAGGAGATGGCCAGTTCAGGCTCTGTATCCCTCATTGCTAGGAGTCTTAGCTAGGGTCACCCTCCTAGATTCTTGGGAGTTTCCATTGCACTAGGTTTCTAGCTCATTTCAGAGATGCCCCTGATTCCAGTTGTCTTTCCCAGTACTCTCTTTCCACCCTTTCCCCACCAGATCTCTCCTGTTGCAAAGCACCCTCCATCCAGACCCCCTCCCAGTCCACATGCAATGTCCACTCTATTTCCCCTTCACAGAGAGAATCATGTGTTCTCCTTGAGCCTTCCTTGTTACTTAGCTTATTTGGGTCTGTGGATTGTAGCATGGTTACTCTTTACTTTATGGCTAACATTCATCTATAAGTAAGTACATACCATATTTGTCTTTCTGAGTCTGGGTTACCTCACTCGGGATGATCTTTTCTAGTTCCATCCATTTGCTGGAAAATTTCATGATGTTATTGTTTTTAACAGCTGAGTAATACTCCATTGTGTAAATGTACCACATTTTCTTTATCCATTCTTCAGTTGATGGGCATCTAGGTTGTTTCCAGTTTCTGGCTATTACAAATAAAGCTGCTATGAACACAGTTGAGCAAATGTCCTTGTGGTATGATAGAGCATCCTTTGGGTATATGCAGGGCCAGGATTTCAGTCTTGCTTTGGGCCTATCCTTTCCTAATACAATTACTATTCCATTTTTTATTATTTTGTAATGGGACTGTTAACTCTATAATTTTTTTGTCTGGTTTTTATATACTTTCACAGCTAGACATTTGTTTTGAGTCCTGAAGGAAACTCCCTCTTTGAAAATATTAGAACTTCGAAGAGGTATGGGGTCTCTTGGAGATGTGCTCTGTCTTCATTATGAAGTGAGCATGAGCCTCTTGGGGCTGAAGTGTTGAATATTTTCCTTTAAGATGTATTTGTGTATTAAGTTGACAAGGGATGTACTTGAGATGATTAATCTTGATTGTCAACTTTATAGGGTTGGAGAAGTGCCTCTCCAAACCCATTTGAGGATGTGTCAACAAAGGCATGTCTGGAGGACTAGCAAGGAAGGGAGGACCCACCCCTCAGCCTGCTTAGAGCGAGAGGAAAGTGAAGAGAAAGCCTGGTATCTCAGGCTCACTCTGATGCCCTGGCTGCCATGATGTGAGATCTGTCTGTGTCCTTTCTTTTCCACCACGATGGGCTGAAGTTTCTGGCACTAGGAGCTGACATGTCTTTCCCCCTTAACTTGATTTGCTCAGATACTTAGTTTCAGTGATGAAGCCCTAAAAAAAGGTATCCTTCACCATTTACCTGTTAGAATCATGCAACTATTATGGTTAAAACACTAGTAAATTCAGCCAGTGCTAGTATTATTTTCCAGTTCTCTACAAACAAATGGGCTCATGTCTTAGTTCCCTTTACATTGTTGTGAGGAGACAGCATGGCCATGGTAACTTGTCAGAGAAAGAGTTTATTGGAACTTGCAGTTCTAGAGTGTGAGTCTATGACCATCATGGTTCAGACCATAGCAGCAGGCAGGCAGGCATGACGTGGGATCGTTAGCTGAGAATTTATAGCTGATTGACAAGCACAAGGCAGAGAACTAACAGGGAATGGTGTGGACTTCTGAAACCTCAAATTCCTCCCCCAGTGCCTTACCTCCTCTAACAAAGCTACACCTCTCAACTTTTCCCAAACAGTGACACCAACTAGGAACAAAGCTTCAAAAACATGAGTGTATGGGGGTCATTTTCCCTCAAACAACCACAGTCTCTAATTTCAGGAGCTTTTGTTATCATAACCCTGCTTTTCATCTACTTGATGGCTTGTGCTGCTTTCTTCTTTCTCTTTTATCCTCCATCCCTCCCTCTCATCCTTCCTTCCTTCCAATTCCCTCTCTTTTTTCCTCTTTGTTCTCTCTCCTCCCTCCCTTTCTCTCTCCTTGACTTCTGACCTCCCTCTTTTCCATCCTCTTTTTCTTCTTTTTTTCCTTTCCACATTTCTCTACTCTCAAAGCAAAGATAGTTTGCTTATTTAAGAAATAGTATGGCTTTCAACTTTATAGTTAACTTATAATAACCTTCATATGTTATAAAGTTGATGCTAAAGTTCATTTTTTCCTGTATGAATATTCATTTATCCAGCATTGTTGAAAATGATCAGATTTTAGTGTTGAATACCTTGGAACGTTTGTTAAAAATCAATTGACAGTATGCATGTCATTTTACTTATGAATTTTACTGATCAATATTACTTTATTCATTAATCTTTATTATTTTTCCCATTATCTTATTGCTATGATGAATTTTATCGATTTTTTAAATGATGAATCAAGTTGATATTTCTAAACTGAGTCCATTTAGTGATTTTTATGTTGCTGTATTTATTTAACTAATGCTTGGTTGAGGATCTTGGCAAGAACTTTGTTTAGATAGTTTCACCTTAAATTTTCTTTTCTTATATGAATTTTCTCATTTTTTTTGTTATCAGTATACTACTTCTCAAAAACTACTTCAAAAATATTGTTCCGTATTTTTAACGAGAAGTGGGTAAATCTGCTATTTCTCTTTTAAATATTGATATAATTTACCAACAAAATCATGTAGGCCTAGACTTGGTTTATGTGGGGAAGTTTTGAAAATGAGTGTTTCTTTTTCATAGATGAAGAGATGCTAAGATCTTATTTTGAGTGAGTATTGTTCAGTTGTATTTCTTCAGAGTATTTCTATATGTACCCCTTTGTTACTTTCTCTGTATAGTTCTTTCATCTCCTTGCCTTTCTTTTATGAGAACACCTTCCTTATTCATTAAGGTTATGGGATCTGAAGAAGATACACCTGAAAGTCTCAGAGGCTCCACACCATGTCACTTTATATATCATAGATATGTAAATAGGAACTGTGATTATTTAAGCATCTGTAACCCAGGTAATAATACAGTAGTTCAGTCACATTCCATTGTCATCTGCCATCTTCAAACCCTGGTTCCAAGATCACTGCATGAGATAATATTAAGCTGAAAAGGTTTTATTGTAAGTCACCTTTCCTGTACTCTTGGATTGACCTAGCACTGTTGGTGTGACCTAGTCGCACTAATGTACCCAACTGCAAGGAAGGCTGATTCTATCTGGGTGTTGTGGAGAAGAAAAACATACCACAAGTTTTATAATTTTTAAAAATTGCCTAAGCTATAAAAAGAGGTCAGGATTCTTTGTTTGCCTAAGAATCATTGCAATTTTTGATGTTAGTGAACTGTCAGTGGTCAACAGTGGAATAGAGAATGAAATGCAAATGGTAGGGGAAATGATTTTAACTTCTCCCTGTGTTATGGCACAAGAGGTTTCAGACAGTGATGGTCCAGCCTGGCGCCATGACATGTTGCTGCACCCATAAGAAGCAGATCTGAGTTTCCCAGATGAAGTTAATCTTTTGAGGAAAATGAGAAGCAAAAGAGAAGGGCTGTTGTCTGCTAAGAGCCATGCTCCTGTTGACTTTCTGAAGCTGAGTGAACAATCCTAAGAACTTAGAAAGGTCAGTTAGATTTGGAGTTAGCTCTAGATTTAGAGTCTAGTTCTCCTTTTCTCTTCCTCTACACCAGCACTTAAGTGCTCAGTAATTCAGGCTTTTTCTAGTTTAATACACAAGTGTTGAAAGTCAGGATGCTGTAGGCACTAGGGATATGACTGAATCTAGAAATGATTGTGAAGTTCAACATTTAGTTAACTATGGATCTACTTGAAATAGCACATGCATAGCTCTGGTCTACATACCTACCAGTTTTATCTCATCTTTCTTCATGGTCTACAATCTTCCTTCCTGTTCTAGTGCACATTTTCAGAATTCCAACTTTGTACAAGCTCATCTAAGATGGAAGAGTCACTTCTGTGTTTCTTAGACCGAGGAATTTATTATGCTTCTTACCAATGAAAATGTCTGCTTTAGAAATCAGACTCAATAAGCAGTAATCATTTTTTCTCCCTTGCACTTCATTAGAGTTGTTACCTTTTGACAAGTTTAATTTGATGGTTCATCAAACTGGCAGATAAGATATCTAGGAGGAAAATAGAAATAAATCGAGGAATCCATGTTTAAGAATGGGAATTCGGCATCCACCTCTGCCCCAGTTACCATCCAGCAGGAAAGACTCCTGTGGACAGACTTCCCCACCCAAACTCCCCATCAGACCCTGCAATCTATAAGACCCATGCCCTACCCCAAACATACCCATCCCTCTGCGGTTCTAGTGGCATCCTGAGATACAGAATCCACCAGCTCTCATTGGACCAAGAAGTGAGTGACTCTTCTCCCACCCAGAGATTTCTGCCTGTAGGACCTAGGTCCTGGGACACAACCTGTCCCTCAGAGCCCCCACATACCTCTGCTTCAGTTGCCGGCCAGCAGGGAAGACTCCTGTGGGCAGGATCCCCCACCAAACTCCCCATGGGAACCTGCAATCTATAAGACCCATGCCCTGCTCCAAACCTACCCACCCCCTTGTGACCCCAGTGGCTTCTTGAGGCACAGAAACTGCCAGCTGTCATTGGACAAAGAGGTGAGTGACTCTTCTGCCACCCGGAGTCCTGCCTGTAGGACTTATGCCCTGGGACACAGCTAGTCCCCAGAATCCCCTAGCCATTTCTGCTCCAGTTTCCAGCCAGCAAGGAAGACTCCTGTGGGCAGGCTCCTCTACCAACCCCCCCATCAGACCCTGCAATCTACAAGACCCATGTCTTACCCCAAACATATCCATCTCCCTGCGACCCCAGTGGTTCCCTGAGACACAGAATCCACCAGCTCTCATTGAACCAAGAGCTCTAATTGGACTAAGAGAGGTTTCCTAAGACACAGAATCTGCCAGCTCTGATTGGACCAAGAGCCCGGATAAAACCCAGAGCGGCTCCCTGAGACACAAAATCAGTCAGCTTGGATTGGACCAAGAGCAGCTCCCCAAGACACAGACACAGCAAGCACAGACTGGACCAAGGGCAGCTCGCTCAGATACAGACACCTCTCACACCTATTAGAGGAAGAGATGGGAAGACACCAGTGCAAAAATACAAACAACAACATAGAGCAATATGGCATCACCAGAACCTAGTCCTTCTACAACAGCAAGACCTGAACATCACAATGTAGATGAAGCAGAAGAATGCAACCATAAAAATAACTTTATGAAGATGATAGAGGCTTTTAAAGAGAAAATGAAAAATTCCCTTAAAGAAATTGAGGAAAAGACAAACAAAAAATTGGAAGAAATCAATAAACCCCTTAAAGAAAGCTAAGAGAACCATGAAAAAGCAACTAAACATGTGAAGAAAACAGTTCAAGACCTGAAAACTGAAAAAGAAACAATGAAGAAAACACAAACTGAGTAAATGAACAGGAACTACAGATGCAAGCAAAACCAACAGAATACAAGAGATGGAAGAGGGAATCTTTGGCATATAGGATTCAATAGAGGAAATAGATTCATCAGTCAAAGAAAACACCAAAGCCAAAAAAGTCATAACACAAAATGTCCAGGAAATCTGGAACACCATGAAAAGGCCAAACCTAAGAATAATAAGGATAGAAGAAGGAGAAGAATACCAACTCAAAGGCACAGAAAATATATTCAACATAATCATGGAAGAAGACTTTCCCAACTTAAAGAAGGAAATACTTATGAAGATACAAGAAACTTATAGAACACCAAATAGACTAGACCAATTAAAAGTCCTCTAGCCACATAATAATTAAACCACTAAACATAGAGAATAAAGAAAGAATATTAAGAGCAGCAAAGGAAAAAGGCCAAGTGACTTATAAAGGCAGATCCATCAGAATAACACCTGACTTCTCAATGGAGACTCTGGAAAGCCAGATGGTCCTGGACAGATATAATGCAGACACTAAGAGGCCATGGATGACAGCCTAGACTAATATACCCAGCAAAACTTTCAATCACCATAGATGGAGTGAACAAGACATTCCAAGAGAAAGTCAGATTTAAACAATATCTATCCACAAATCCAGCCCTACAGAAACCACTAGAAGGAAAAGTCTCAAGGAAGTCAGATGCACTCATGAAAACACAGGGAATAGATAATACCACAGCAGTAAATTCCAAAGAAGGGAAACACACACACACACACACACACACACACACACACACACACACACACCCCCCAACCAAAAGATAACAGGAATTAACAATCACTGGTATTAATATCCCTTAATATCAATGGACTCAATTTGCCTATAAAAAGACACAGGCTAACAGAATGGATATGAAATCAGCATCCATCCTTCTGCTGCATATAAGAAACACACCTCAACTTCAAAGACAGAAACTACCTCAGAGTAAAAGGCTGGGAAAAGACTTTCCAATCAAATGGACTTAAAAAGCAAGCTGATGTAGCTATTCTAATATCTAACAAAATAGACTTCAAACTAAAATCAATCAAAAGAGATTGGGAAGAACATGACATAATCATCACAGGAGAGATCCACTGAGATGAAGTCTCAATTCTAAACATTTATGCCCCAAATAAAAGGGCACCCACACATGTAAAAGAAACATTACTAAAGCTTAAATCACACATCAGACCCCACACATTAATAGTGGGAGACTTCAACACACTGCTCTCACCAGTGGAAAGATCTGCCAGACTGAAACTTAACAGAGAAATAAGGGACCTAACAGATGTTATGACTCAAATGGACTTAATTGATATCTACAGAACATTCCACCCTAACAAAAAAGGATATACCTTCTTCTCAGTACCCCATGGAGCATTCTCTAAAAGTGGCCACATACTCGGTCACAAAGCAAATCTCAACAGATATAAAAAATTGAAATAACCTCCTATATTTTATTGGACCACCATGGCTTAAAGTTAGATTTCCACAACAACAAAAATTATAAAAACCTACAATCGCATGAAAACTGAATAACGCTCAAATGAATCACCAGTGAGTCAAGGAAGAATTAAGAAAGAAATTAAAGACTTCCTAGAATTCAAATTCAATGAAAATGAATGTACTACATACCCAAATTTATGGGACACTATGAAAGCAGTGCTAAGAGGAAAATTCATAGCACTAAATGCTCACATAAAGAAGTTGGAGAAATCTCACACTAGTGACTTAACAGTACACCTAAAAGCTCTCGAACAAAAAGAAGCAAACTCACCCAGGAGGGGTAGATGCCAGGAAAATCAAATTGAGAGCTGAAATCAATAAAATAGAAACAAAGAGAACAATATAAAGAATCAATGAAACAAAGAGTTGGTTCTTTAAGAAAATCAACAAGATAGACAAGCCCTTATTCAAACTAACCAAAAGGCAGAGAGAACACACCCAAATTAACAAAATCAGAAATGAAAAGGGAGACATAACAACAGATAATGAGGAAATTCAGAGAATCATCAGGTCATACTTCAAAAACCTGTACTCCATAAAATTGGAAAATCTAAAAGAAATGGACAATTTTCTGCATAGGTACCACATGCCAAAGTTAAATCAAGACCAGATAAACAATTTAAATAGACCATTAACCCCTAAGGAAATAGAAACAGTCATTAAAAGTCTTCCAACAACAACAACAAAAAAAGCTCAGGACCAGATGGTTTCAGTGAAGAATTCTACCAGATTTTCAAAGAAGAGCTACTTCCAATACTCTTCAAATTGTTCCACATAATAGAAACAGAAGAAACATTAACAAACTCCTTTTATGAAGCTACAGTTACTCTGATACCCAAACAACACAAAGATGCAACAAAGAAAGAGAATTATAGACCAATCTCCCTCATAAACACTGATGCAATAATACTCAATAAAATACTGGCAAACAGAATCCAAGAACACATCAAAAAAATTATCCACCATGACTAAGTAGGCTTTTATATAAACAAACTGAAAGAAAAAAAAAACCACATGATCATCTCATTAGATGCTGAAAAAGCCTTTGACAAAATCCAACACCCCTTCATGATAAAGGTCTTGGAGAGATCAGGAATAAAAGGAACATACCTAAATATAATAAAGGGATTTTATAGCAAGCCAACAGCCAAATCAAAGTAAATGGAGAGAAACTCAAAGCAGCTCCACTAAAATCAGGAACAAGAGAAGGCTGTCCATTTTCCCCATATTTATTCAATATAGTACTTGAAGTTCTAGTTAGAGCAATAAGACAACAAAAGGAGATCAAGGGGATACAAATTAGAAAGGAAGAAGTCAAACTTTCACTATTTGTAGATGATATGATGTATACATAATCCAACAGGGAACTCCTACAGCCGATAAACACTTTCAGTAATGTGGCAGGATACAAGATTAACTCAAGAAAATCAGTAGCCCTCCTATATACAAATGACAAATGGACTGAGAAAGAAATCAGAGAAACGTCACCCTTTACAATAGCCACAAATAATATAAAATACCTTGGGCTAACTCCAACTAAGCAAGTGAAGGATCTGTATGATAAGAACTTTAAGTCTCTGAATAAAGAAATTGAAGAAGATATCAGAAAATGGAAAGATCTCCCATGTTCATGGATAGGTAGGATTAACATAGTAAAAATGGCAATCTTATCAAAAGCAATCTACAGATTCAATGCAATCCCCATCAAAATCCCAACACAATTCTTCACAGACCTTGAAAGAACAATACTCAACTTTATATGGGAAAACAAAAAACCCAGGATAGCTGAAACAATCCTGCACAATAAAGTCACCTCTGGAGGCACCACCATCCCTTGTGGTGATATTATGTTCCCCAATATATAGTGTACCCTAATAAACTTATCTGGGGGTCAGAGAACAGAACAGCCACAATATTAAACATAGAGGTTAGGCAGTGGAAGCACACACTCCTTTAATCCTAGCATTCCAGAAAAAAAGAAAGCATCTTCAACAAATGGTGCTGGCATAACTGGATGTCAACATGTAGAAGAATGCAAATAGATCCACATCTGTCACCATTCACAAGACTCAAGTCCAAGTGGATCAAAGACCTCAACATAAATCCAGCTATACTGAACCTGGTAGAAGAGAAAGTAGGAAGTAGCCTTGAATGCATTGGCACAGGAGATCACTTCCTAAATATAACACCAGTAGCACAGACACTGAGAACAACAATTAATAAATGGGACCTCTTGAAACTGAGAAGCTTCTGTAAGGCAAAGGACAAAGTCAATAAGACAAAATGGCAGCCTACAGAATGGGAAAAGATCTTCACCAACCCCACATCTGACAGAGGGCTGATTTCCAAAATATATAAAGAATTCAAGAAACTAGACATCCAAATACCGAACAATCCAATTAAAAAATGGGCTACAGAGCTAAACAGAGAATTTTCAACAGAAGAATCTCAAATGGATGAAAGACATTTAAGGAATTGCTCAACATCCTTAGTCATCAGGGAAATGCAAATCAAAATGACTCTGAGATACCATCTTACACCTGTCAGAATGGCTAAGATTGAAAATACTGAAGACAGCTTATGTTGGAGAGGATGTGGAGTAAGGGGAACACTCCTACACTGTTGGTGGGAGTGCAAACTTGTACAGCCACTTTGGAAATCAGTATGGCAGTTTCTCAGAAAATTAGGAATAAGTCTTCCTCAAGACCCAGTTATATCACTCTTGGACATACACCCAAGGAAGCTCAATCATACCACAAGGACACATGCTCAACTATGTTCATAGCAGCATTATCCATATTAGCCAGAACCTGGAAACAACCTAGATGCCCCTCAACCAAAGAATGGATTAAGAAAATGTGGTACATATACACAATGGAGTACTACTCAGTAGTGAAAAACAATGAGATTTGCAGGCAAATGAATGGAACTAGAAAATATCATCCTGAGTGAGGTAACCCAGACTCAGAAGGACAAACATGATATGTACTCACTCATAAGTGGATACTAGATGTAAAGCAAAGGAAAACCAGACTATAACTCACATCTCCAGAGAAGCTAGCTAACAAGGAGGACCCAAAGCGGGATGCATGGATTGCCCTGGGAAGGGGAAAAATGAGATCTTCATGAGTAAACTGATGATGAGGGGTGGGAAATGGAGGGTAGGGGATGGGGGATGAGAACATAAGGGAATGGGATGGTTGAGCTGGAACAGGGATGCAGTGGGAAAGCAATGAAAGAGATAACATGATAGAGGGAAAAGTCATGGGGGTAGGAAGAATCTAAGTGCTAGGGAAGGTCCCAGGAATTTATAAGGATGACCCCAACTTAGACTACTAGCAATAGTGGAGAGGGTGCCTGAACTGGCTTACACCAGTAATCAGATCAGTGAATACCCTAACTGTCATCATGGAGCCTTTCTTCAGTTACTGATGGAAGCAGATGCAGAGATCCAAAGATAATCACCAGGATAAACTCCAGAAGTCCAGTCAAAGAGAGAGAAAAGGGATTCTATGAGCAAGGGCATTAAGATCATGATGGGGAAACATACAGAAACAACCAAACCAAACTAGTGGGAACTCATGAAATTTAGATCAACAGCTGTGGAGACTGCATGGGTCTGGAGTTGGCCCTCTGCATAGTGAGACAGTTGTGTAGCTTGATATGCTTAAGGGGCCCCCTGGCAGTAGGATCAGGATCCCTCCCTGGTGCATGAGCAGGCATTTTGGAGCCCACTACCTATGATGGGACACCTTGCACAGCCTTGAGGTGAAGGCGAGGGGAGGGGGCTTAGACCCGCCTTGAATAAATGTACCTCCCTATGGGAAGCCTCACTTTCTTGAAGGAGGGAGGGGGGGGGGGGTTGGGAAGTGGGGGCTGGAGGGACAGGAAGAGGGAAGAGGGGGATCTGTGATAGGTATATAAAATGAATTAAAAAATTCTTAGTTAAAAAAAAAAGAATGGGAATTCAAGGTAGAGTTCAGAGAATCCAGTTCATCAGTTCATAACTGAAGAATTAAACAGTGAAAGAGTTAGAGGGTACAATCACAAGGCTGAAATACCTCCTGTTAAAGATCAGGCTTGATATATGAAGAAGGAGGCTGAGACTACCAGAGGAGGGAAAACAGGCTAGGCTTGAGAGCAGAATGAGAGCTAAGGAATGGTGGCATTGTCTAACACCACTAGCTTTTCTTATTATGTTGTCAGCCACTAATTTTCTTCTCATTACTTCTCTAATGTCATAATAAATGCAGCCATTGCATAATCAATCAATATTGTAAAAGTTTTCTAAGCTGTGTTCCATACTGTTCTGTTCACATTCTCTCTCTCTCTCTCTCTCTCTCTCTCTCTCTCTCTCTCTCTCTCTCTCTCTCTTGCATTATATACATATGTGAAGCTTTAAATATGTCTTAGCATTTCTGGTACAAGATGTGGAGTTAAACTCTCTTTCTTCAGAATGTGGCTTGGCCTCAGTGACTTAATTGTAATGATTTGAATATTATAGAAATAATTCCATGAAACCTCTTATTTTAGGTTTCAGAAAATGTGCAGTTTTTTGCCTGGGTCTTGGGATATACACTTTAGGATCCATGCGCTTATGTCTAAGCAGTCTGGCAACCTATATGCCAACATGCTAGATAGTTCACAAAAAACAGAGGTTAAAGTGAAAGGAAACTGCCCAAAGAGCTCAGCTATCCCATTCCTTAGCTATTTGAGTCTCTCTGTGATCGATGATGGTTGAGCTGCCCCAGAATTTCAGCCCTGGGAAGGAGACATGAACCTTTTTACTTCACCTCCTCTGAGTCCCAACAGGGAGTGTATGCCACTATTGTAATTCTGTTTTCTCCCACTAAGTTAGCAATAACTTGTTATGCAGGCACAGTAACTGGAAGAGATTTTCTTTTATGAGGAGAGGAATACTTTCACAACAAAATCTTTGAGGAAAGGAGGTGGATGAAGGGGAACTGGAAGAGTCCTGAAGAAAGTGTTAGAAAGGCTTAAAGGCACAGGAAATCTTAAAGCTTCATGGTCAACAAAGATGCTGCTAGTGAGAGATCCTCAGCAAGAAAGGAAAGCATTGTTGGACAGAAGTAAAACCATCTTTGTTCTGCATGCAGTGTGCAAACTTCAGCTAGACCGTCCCTAAGGAAAGTAAAAAGTGATAGTAACTAAAAATGTTAATAACCCTATGAACTGCATGTTTAGACATGTAGAGTGTGGCAGAATGTTAACATTGCTACCTAGCTTCTTTCTGTTTACAGTAAATTGTGGGAGAGAAAAGACACATTAAAGGTATAGCTCGTGACTATGACTATGAAACATCCAGGACTTTCTAGGTCCTAAGCAGAAAGTCCCACCAGTCTCTCAGAGATGATTAAGTTAAAAAAAAAAAAGCAGAATCTCCAGGATGGCATGCAGAGTAAAAGCTTCCTTTGCAAGGGTCATGAAGGAAAAGAGTCAGGGAAAGGAGAAACAACAATCGGAGAAAGGAGAGGGAGGGGTGTTGGATCTAAAAACCAGTTGAAAGAAGCTAGAGAACATGGAGAAGAAGTGAGGCAACTCAGAAATATGTACAAGTTTCTTTGAAACTTGAGTTTTGACCCTTGGAAGAAAGCAGGAAGCAGGGAGGGACAGAAGCTAACAAGTTTGTGCCAAGCCCAGGAGTGCAGGCAACTGTAACACGAATTGCTAAATGGTCTTATTAAATAAAAAACCCAGAACCAGGTATTGGGGTAAACTCTGAAAGATCAGAGAAACAGAACAAGCCACATCCAACCTCACCTTGCCAACTTCTCAGCTGATCTTGTTTCCTCGGACTGGAAGCCTCTGAGTCTGCATCTGAATGAATCTCAGCTGAACTACTGCTAAAAGCCTAAAAGCTTAAAAAGCTAAAGTTCCTGGTCTTCACACCTTATATACCTTTCTGTTTCCTGCCATCACTTCCTGGGATTAATGGTGAGTGTCTTTCCCAAGCAAGACATGAGATCTCAAGTGCTGGAATTCAAGGTGTGTATCACCATGCCTGGCTGTTTCTAGTGTGGCCTTGAACTCGCAGAGATCTGGATGGATCTCTGCCTCCTGAATGCTAGGATTAAAGGCATGTGCTACCACTGCCTAACCTCTATGTTTAATGTAGTGGCTGTTCTGTTCTCTGACCCCCAGATAAGGTTATTGGGGTGCACAATATATCAACCACAGGAATCTACAGTGCAACCAGTTGTCCTACTCACAGGAGATTCCCGCAGTTCTTACAAGTGTTGTGTGTGGGCAATTGGTCTGACAGTGACTCTTTCCACTGGGAACACTGAACTCCATCCAGCCATTCACTGTTTCTCAGCATTCTATCTAGGGTCTATCTGGAAAAAGGGCCCACGGTTAGGGAATAAACTACTCCGCAGATCAGAAAAGAGAATACACAAAATTTAAAGTCCCTGGAGTGCCCTGCTGTGGTAGCTGGGTAGAAGATAGGAGACACAAAGACAGAGAGGGCAAGTCACAAATCCTCTGAGAAGTTAAAGGGAGATGGGTTGTGAGAGACAAAGTATCCAGTGGCTTCACCCTCTGCAGCTAAGGGGAAAGCCTATCCTGAGTGGTTGACTGTCATGGTCAGGTCTGAGAATGTTGAGACCAAAGCAGATCCCTCAGTTTCTAGAGCTTCCTCCTGCACAGGACTCAGTGATGTGCTTCCTTCTCTCATTCTCTGAAGCACTGGAGGATAGATTGTGGCTTAGAAATAACTCTTGGTACACAGACTGAGGGATTTTGAATCCAATGTTGTCTAGTAGGTCAACATTTCTGAAGCTCCAGGAACATATTTTTTAAAGCCTTTGAGTGAATACAGAGAATACATCCTTAATCTGTGCTGTGAGAAGCACAGAGAAGGGATTGACCTACATACGGCACCAACCTGTTATGTGGAAACTAAAAGAAACTACCACAAGCCTGCACTGTGACTCACTGCCCACCTCATACTTGGATGATTTCTTGTATTACAGGACCTATCAGAAAGCTTCAGTCCAAGAACTTAG
>CABHPR010138405.1:0-12621 GCA_902168415.1 Peromyscus melanophrys
AGTGGCTTAGTGCCTCCCGCCCCCTTCTCTCGGGATACCCCCTGGCTGCCCCCAGCCCTCCTGCAGGGACGCAGGCCACGGCGTCCGAGCTCTGCCTCCTTCCTTCGGCAGGCGCGGATCAAGAAGATCATGCAGACGGACGAAGAGATTGGGAAGGTGGCGGCAGCTGTGCCTGTGATCATCTGTATCCTGCTAGGGGCTGGCTGGGCTGCGGGGCGTGGGGCGGGACTTCGGCACTCCCCTCTTCCGATTCTCCTTGACGCCCCTCAGCCCGGGCGCTTGAGCTCTTCCTGGAGTCTCTGTTGAAGAAGGCTTGCCAGGTGACCCAGTCTCGAAATGCCAAAACCATGACCACGTCCCACCTGTGAGTGGCTGCAGAACTGGGACGGGCTTACGATGAGGCAGAGTCGTGACGGGGGGGGGGGGGGGGGGGGGGGGGGAGTCTGAGGGAGTTTGAGCCAGTTTGGTGGGTTTGGACTGAGGTAGGAGGGGTTAGGTGTTCCAGGTGGAGGGAATAACTAGAGCCAAGCCCTCGAGGCCGGGTGGAAGTGGGGAGGGGTGTTTCTCATCTTCCAGTATCATGACACGAAAAAAGCTGTTTTATGTCCTTCCGTAAGTGTTCCCTTTGAACGCCGTCCTCTCCCACTTCTCCCAGGAAGCAGTGCATTGAGCTGGAGCAGCAGTTTGACTTCTTGAAAGACTTGGTGGCTTCCGTGCCTGACATGCAGGGGGATGGAGAGGATAACCACATGGATGGGGACAAGGGTCCTCGAAGGTGGGTAGCCAAGACCAGGTATATAGGTGGGAAAGGCCAAGGCCACAGGGCTGGGGGTGGCTGGGGGGTGAACAGGAGGAGAGAGTCCTCTGGGCAGATGGACTGTACCTTCCCGAAGGGGCCGGAAACCAGGCAGCAGTGGCAGGAAGAATGGAGGCACCGGAAGCAAAGGCAAAGACAAGAAGCTGTCTGGGACAGACTCAGAACAGGAGGTGAGTGAGGCCAGCTCCCTGATGGGAAAGGTAGCCTGCACTGGGCAGTGCTGCCTGGAGGCCTGCTCTTACCCTCATCCACGATCTCTTGTACCTCTGTCTCCATGTGTAAATTCTGACAGGCCTAGCTCTGCTCTCCAAGGGGTCTGGGCTTCCCAGTGATGGGCCCAGGCCTTCTCCCATTAACCCTGACCCTTGGTGTGCTCATAGGATGAGTCTGAGGACACAGATACTGATGGGGAAGAAGAGATAGCACAGCCTCCACCCCAAGCCAGTCACCCCCCTACCCACTTTCAGAGGTAAGCAGCCCAGGGACACCAGATGGGGGCATGCCAAACTCCTCAGAGCCAGTTTTACTTCCCTAGCTGCTTGGTGGTGGTGGTGATTGGTGGTGACTGACTTAGGGAGTGGGAGGGGACCTTAACCACAAGAGACTGTCTTGAGAAGGTCTGTTCCCACCGTAGTTGGGGAGAGAACCTGGATAGTACTCTCTCTGGGCCCTTCTCTCCTGGCGGGGCTTGGCTCCTGTGATATCGTGGGTGGCTTGTGCCCTCTGGAGGAGGGCAGTAGGGCCTGTGGGTTGGGCAGAGCACAGTATCATGCCCTGATTTTCTCCATTTTCTGTCCTGCAGCCCTCCAACCCCCTTCATGCCCTTCACCTCTCCTCTGCCTTTGCCGCCAGCGCCCCCTGGCCCCTCAGCACCTGATGCAGAGGATGAAGAAGACTATGACTCCTAGTGCCCACTGCCCCTTACCCCAGGCCATATACCCTCTTTAGCTAGTATTAGTTGCTCTGGGGAGAAAACAAAGATGGAATTGTTCTTAAATTTATTAAAAAAAAAAAAGAAAGAGAAAGAAAAAGAAAGAGGATTTTGGTTTCTTTTCAGTCTGTGTTCTGGGATTTGTGGCTGCATTCTTTATTTTTTTTGTTTTTTTCTTTTTTTTCCGAGACAAGGTTTCTGTGTGTAACAGTCCTGGCTGTCCCAGAACTCACTCTGTAGACCAGGCTGTCCCCTTGCCTCTGCCTCCCAAGTGTTGGGATTAAAGACCTGTGTCCCCACTGCCCGGCTATGGCTGCATTCTTATTGCCCACCTACTTACCTCCCCACATGGAGGCGGGGAAGGGCAGTGGTGGACCAGCCAGTGACTGAGTGGAAAGGGGAGTCTGGAGTACTGTCAGGAGCACTGAAGAAAGGAAGATGGTCTAGGAATGGAGCTGCCACATGCTGGAAGTGCTGCAGGTTAACCCCATGTGCTGTGCGACCTTGGGCAGCCTTCTGCCCTTCTCTGGGCTGCTGAGAAGGGACAGATGGGATCAGTACTGAGAGTGGGCCTTGCAAACTCTGGAGCTCTCCAGGCAGTTCGGTGAAGGGCTCAGCACAGTGAAGGAACAGGGAGGAAAGGTGGCTCCCAGGGCTGTGGAGCAGCTTTTGAGCCGAGCAGGCCGCACACCTGTTTCTGAGCAGGCTGGGCAGCTTCAGTGCCAAAGGCAGAGCGTATCTTTAAGGAGCTCTAGTGGGGAGTGAAGCAGGAGACGGTGGCCACGTGGGGTTCCTGAAGGTCCATCTGGAACAAGCTCACTGGCTGCTTCCAAGTGGAGAAATTCAGGGAATCTGGGGGACATGCCCCATGGGCATGGGTGAGGATGATGGTGGCTCCAGTAGGGGAGACCAAGGCCTGTTTGACCTTAGGCTTGCAGAAAACTGCAAAAGGGCTAAAGGAGGGTATTAGTAAGCACCTTTTTTTTTTTTTTTTTCTCTCTTCGAGACAGGGTTTCTCTGTGTAGCTTTGCGCCTTTCCTGGAACTTGCTTTGGAGACCAGGCTGGCCTTGAACTCACAGAGATTCGCCTGCCTCTGCCTCCCGAGTGCTGAGATTAAAGGTGTGCGCCACCACCGCCCAGCGGTAAGCACCTTTTCTAGTTTTCTTTGGCAAGGGTGGGACCCTTTACCAGCTGAGGGATATGAGAGAAAAAGACAAGATTTGGTTTGAAGATCTCAAGTTTGGCTCTGGTGAATTTGGGGTGCTCTTGAGGTCACTGAAGAATGTGGGTTGGTCACGTTGACAATGGACACCTAGAGACAGGTGTATGAACTTGGAAGGGAGGCCACCAGACGAGAGCTGCCACACCCTGAGCTATCTATACATAGGTCTGGTGGAAGAGAGAGAGGACAGTTGTCAAATGCTTTTTGGACAAGGAAGTATCCCCAAGAGGAGAGTCTTTGCACACCTGCTTCGTAGCTGTTGAGGGGGAGGAGAGCTGAGGCCATGCTGGGGACTAAAGGAATGCAGGGTATGTTTACTTTTTCTCTGTAAATGTGTGCGTATGGGTGCATATAATATAATGCCTGCACTGTGCACTACATGTGTGCCTGGCATGAACAGAGGCCAGAAGCAGGCATTGAATCCCCTGGAACTAGTTTCAGATGGTTGCCAGCCACCTTGTGGGTCCTGGGAGTCTGAACCCTGGTCATTTGGAAGGGAATGCTGAGCCATGTCTCCAGCCCCCTGCTTTTTAAGATGGCAAAGGTGTGGAGTAGGATGAGAGGCACCTGCCTAAACTCACAAAACCTTGGGTGAAATCTCTGGCACTGCAAAAAAAGACTTTGAAAAGCAGGATGCAAAGTCACCTGGCCGTGTGAGGGAAGACAGGCTAGGATGAGGTTTAGGACCGTGCGAGGAAAATGGCTGTGTGCTGGAGACAGACCTTCAAGGGTGCTGGCCTCCTTTCCTCCACTCCCACTTTGGATATAGTGCTGTGACTCCTCCACCCCAGCCTGAGGTGTGGGCACCTGACCCCACTTCTGGGATTGAATGGGCATGAACGGGCATGGTGCAGCCTGGTCAGTCGGTGCCATATTCTGGCTATGGTGACTGCTCTCAGCACACCTGAGCTGGTGAGGCTGGTAGAAGGGGAACTGGGAGCTGCTGGGAACTTTGCCCACTCCAGGGGTTGAAAATGAGAATGGTGCAGGCACTGGAGCCTGAGGACATTGGGTCACCTCAGTCAGTCCCATCAGGTGCCTGGTATGCCTGTATTTCCTAGTCACATGAGCCAGGAGGCTTCCTCCCACTCCGTACCACCAATACCTGAGAGAACTCCTTGTAGCATGGGGGCTGTGTAGCATGGGTAGGGTGTGGTTCATAGGAACATTGTTTTTTAGCTGCAGACGGGGACAAACCCAGGAAAGGCAAACACATGGGGCACCATAGCAAAGGCCATGCCTAGCGGAAGAGACTCTAAGAGCTGTGGAGCAGAATCCATCCAAGTAGTGGATTCTGGGCTGGAGAGATGGTTCAGCAATTAAGAGCACTGATGCTCTTGTAGATGACCCAGGTTCAGTTCCCAGAACCCACCTGGCAGCTCACAACCATCTGTAACTTCAGTTCCAGGAGACCCAGTGTCCTCTTGCAATACACACACATGTTCATACATACATGCAGGCAAATGTACACATAACATAAAAATGTTGAAAAAATAAGTGGGTTCTGGGGCCAAGTGTGATAGCACCTATAATCTCAGTAGAGGCAGGAGGATCTCAGGTTTGAGGCTGGCCTGGGCAGCATAGTGCAGTTCTGTCTTCCAAGAACAAAAAGATCAGTTCTGAACTCAGGATTCATAGGATGATGGGAAGACAGAGAAACCAGGGTGCTGGGGAAAACCCTTGCTGCTGCTAGGCAAAAGACCTGGGGAAACACGGTGCCTGCCAGACGGTGCCTGCAAGTTCTGCCCCTTTGTTCTGGGACTGTCAGCTCACCTTAAGGTCCAGAACTGGAGCCTCTACAGCCAGGCCCTGGGCTCACACCTGCACTTACTAGTCTTGGACAAGCTCTGCAGCTTCTCTGCCTTGGTTTTTCACTGGTAACGTGGGACTCATTATTATCTGTGTTAGATGTGTGTACTACACTAGTTATACCTGTACATGGAGAAACAATACAACAGAGCACCAAATACTCAAATACAGAGTTTGCCCTTATCTGGCCTCTGTGGGTACATAGGTATATATGCATACTGGCCCATAAATCTGTGTCCAGTGTGGTGGTGCACACCTGTAATCCTAGCATTCTGGAGGCAGAGGCCGGCAGATTTCTGATTTTGAGGCCATCCTGTCTACATAGTGAGTTCCAGGTCAGCCAGAAACACACAGGCCCTGTCTCAAAAATACAAAACAACAAAGAAATTTCTAAACAACAACAACAACAAAAAAAAATCCCTATGAATCTATCTATGCCGCAGTGAGTTCTAAATGGTGGTAATTCTGCAAACGAAATGTTCTTGGAGTTTGAAAAGGAGAGACAGATGACAACATCCAGGAATAGCATGTCCGATGGTGACTTGTATTGTGGGGACAGAGGAGTGGGGGGTGCCCAGGGCAGGAAGAGGGTGACCTAGCATTCTGCACCAGGCATGGGGACAACTTGAATAAGGTAAGATTTGAGTAGAAATCCTGGCAAGTAGGGAGTGAGCAGACAGCTCTATGGGGGAAGGCTGGGAGGTAGGAGCAAGTATATGGTATAGCTCCGTTCCCTTTTTCTCTTCCAGCTTCCACTTCCTTAGCCACAGCCCAGAGTTTGACTTGGTCCCATCTCGGCTGATGGGTATCCCTATGGCAACTGGCAGTCCCTCCTGGCCCAGAAGCTTTGTAGAGAAGGGAAATCTTAGTGGTGGGACACTTACAGCACATTTGCCTAGGGTACTGCTTGACATGGGCCTCAGAGGCCAGGGACGGGGCAGAGGAAGGAATGTTGGGGGTCTGAGTGACCTTCCTTGAACGTCTCTTCCAAGCCTGGATGATGGTTCCCTTCTCCTCCCTTGGTATCATCTTCACCTCTAGTGGGAAGGTGTTACGGCCATTCAAGTACCAGGGCTTGTCAGATCCAAATCCATTGTTGGCTGCGTGCCCTTCAGAGCCATCCTCCGGGGAAAGTGTCCCCACTGTCCCCAGCTTACAGAAGAGAGTGATCACCTGGGTTTTCCCTTTGGCGGAGTTGCAGAGGGGACTGACCCACATACTCATGTGGTGGACCGGCGTGTGGGGGAATAGAGCGGGTACCGTTCCCAGAACCAGAGCCATGTCTTTCCTGAGCAGGAAACAGAGCTGCAGCACACAGAAGTGGCTGCGTGTGCACTCTTCTAGGCTAGGGGTTTGTGTCCTGGTGGAGGAATAGCACCATGGTTCTGGCACTCTCCTAGGGGTTGGTCTCACTGCTCCTTGGTGCAGGATCCTTGGTGACAGTAGGTCTGGATTTCCTCAGCGTTCCTTAGAGTGTGTTGGACCTTGTGGCCTCCACCTCCCATTGGAAGGTGAGCTATCTTTATATTCTCAAAGAAGCTTTTCCTATTGTGTGGGGGTATTCATGTATGTGCAAATGTTTATATATTTTTTAAACTAAATTGTACCTGGCTCCTAGCCAGAGCACATACATAAAAAAAAAACAAAAAACAAAAAACAACAACAACAACAACCAAAAAAAAAAAAAAAAAAACAAAACCCACCCCCTGGTTAACCTGGAACTCTCTCTGTAGTCCAGGCTAGCCTTGAACACACACACACACGCACACACAGGTCTGCCTGCCTCTGCCTTCCAAGTACTGGGGTTAAAGGTATGTGCCTCCATGTCCTACTCAAATTAATTAAAAAAATGAATTTGTGTGAGTGTTTTGCTTGCATGTCTGTCTGTGCACCGTGTGCATGCAATGCTCACAAAGGTCAAAAGAGGGCGCTGGGTTCGCTGGAAGTGGAGTCAATAGATGGTTGTGAGTTCTCATGTGGACACTGGGACTAACCCAGGTCCTCTGGAGGAGCAGCCAGTGCTGCTAACTACTGAGCCATCTCTCCAGTCCCTCAAATGTCATTTTTTAAAAACTGAATAATCACTGGGCATGGTGGCACGCACCTGATCTCTGTGAGTTCTGGTCTACATAGTGAGTTCCAGGATAACCAGGGCTGTGCATAGTGAGACCCTGCCTCAACAAACAAACAAAACAAGCACTAGGCAGAGAGTTGAAAGAACAGAAAGTCAGACAAGGGCTGGAAAGATGGCTCAGCATCCAGCTAAGAGCATTGGATCTTTTTCTAGAGAACTTGGGTTTGATGCCCAGCACCCACATGTCAGTTCACAACCATCCGCTTCCAGGGGATCCAATGCCCTCTTCTGGCTTCTTCAGGTACCAGGTGATACACAGACATACATGCAGGTAACACCTATATACATAAAAAGCAAAATTCTTTTAAAATTAAAGAAAGTAGGACAGACGGGCTGCTGTGAGAAATGGGTGAAGGGAAGTCTGGGGCAAGCATGGGAGTATTTCTCTATGTAAAGCGGGGATAGTAAGGGCCTCTCCTTTAGGGATGGATGCAATTTGACACCTGAAGTTCCAGCATGGAACCTGGCACACAGCAAACACCCATATATCCCATGGTGAGATGGTTAATCTTGACTATCAACTTGGTGGAATTTAGATCACCATGGAAACAAATATGAGCACATCTGTGAGGGAGTTCTTAGATTAGGCTGAGGTGGAAGACCCACTATAGATGTGGGCAGCACTAGCCTATGATTGAGTCTCTGAACAGAATAAAATGAGGAGAGCCAGTTGACTGTGGATGCAATGTGACCAGCCACCTAACAATCCTGCCGCCATGACTCCCCAGCCATGTTACACTGTATCCCGAAACTGAGTCAAAACAAACCCTTCTTCAAACTGCTGTGGTCAGGCATTTTGGGCTAGCCACAGGTAATTAGTGTACATGTATATGGAAATCAGTGCCTTCAAGCAGCTGGGAAAGGCATGGAAGATACTCTGGGAGGCAGGAACAAGAGGGGGATGGTGTGGGAAAGAGGAAAGTCTGTTTAAAGGGAAGGTTTTTCAGGGTTCTGTTAACCTATTGAATACCCTAAACCAACCAGCTTGAGCTACTCAATCTTAAGTACCCCACAACCCCTGCAAGACCCCATTGTTGTTTTAAAATTAGTGTATGTGTTTTGCCTGCGTGTGTCTGTGCACCACTTGCTCGCTTGGTGAACTGCTGTGTGGGGGCTGGGAATCAAACCTGGGTCCTCTGTCCTCTGAAAGAGCAGCCAGGCTCTTACCCACTGAGCTGTCTCTCCAGTCTATTGTTTAGAATGAGTTAAACTGATTTAGCTTGTTTTGGTTTGGTTTGGTTTTTTGATACAGGGTCTCTCTACATAGCCCTGGCTGTCCTGGAACTCACTCTGTAGACCAGGCTGGCCTCCGACTCAGAGATCCACCTGCCTCTGCCTCCTGAGTGCTGGGATTAAAGGTGTGCACCACCATGCCCAGCCTTATCCTGTGGTCTTTTAGAATGAGTCACACTGACTTATCCTCCTATACAGGTGGGGTCCTCTGCATTATCTATCTTTTTCAATCACTCGTTCTATTTGCTGAGTACCTCCTTGGTGCACCTGTCCAGCTCCTGTGCCTAGAGGTGAATCAGGATGAAGTCCTGCTTGTCTGAAAGGTGGGCGGGACAGGGCTAATGAGCAGAACTAAACAAATTGGCAACATGCCTGGTGTCAAGTACTGGGCAAGAAGAGACACCAGGATTGGAGCGAGAAAGAGACCTCTCAGCTTCACCTTTTCTGCTGGGGACCCAAGGAGGCTGTTGGTGAAGGGACAAAGTGCCAGTTCCTGGGGGTAAGGCAGTGGTCCCTGCTTCCAGCCACAGGGTCTCCCTTACCCAGTATCTACCTTGGATCCAGTGTTGAATTTGTTTTCCTTCCTGGTTTCTCAGACTTGTCTTCTATAGATACCATACTTTTTTTTAAAAACAGGTCTCACTACGCAACACTGTCTGGCTTGGAACTTGCAATGCTGGCCAAGTTGGCCTCCACAGACACCTGCTGACCTTTGCCTGCCTCTGCCTTTGGCTATTGTGCCGATCTGAACATTGCACCGGTAGAGTCCTGCTTCTGATCTTTTGGTATATATACATGCTGACGTGGAACTGGTAACTAACATGGTGTGGTAGTTGGAATGGGAATGACTTAGTTACCAGCTGGTGGACTGGTTAGGAACAGTTAGGAGGTATGGCCTTGTTGGAGGAGGTGTGTCACAAGGGATCCCGTGCCAGGCCCAGTCTCAAACTCTCTCTGCTCGATGATCAGGATGTAAACTCTCAGATACTGCTCCAACACCAGTCCTGCCTGCCTCCTGCCACACTCCCTGCCATGATGGTCATGGACAAACCCTCTGAAACTGTGAGCAAGCCCCCAGTGAAATGCTTTCTTTTATGCCTTGGTCATGGTGTCTCTTCACTGCAAGAGAACAGTAACTACGACACATGGTAATTCTATATTTAATTAACTACTTAATTGTATTTTTTATGCGTATGAGTGTTTTTCCTGCATGTCTATGCCGTAGGTGTGTGCTTTGGAGGTCAGAAGAGGACACTGGATCCACTGGAACTTGAGTTACAGAAGGCGGTGAGCCTCCGTGCTGGACCAAACCCAGGTCCTTTGTGAGAGCAGTCATTCTCTCCACTGAGCCAACTCTCCAGTCCACCACCCCACCCACCCCTGCCGCACACTCCCAATTTTTTGAGACAGTGTCTCACATAGCTCAGGTTAGCTTCAAACTCACTATGTAGCCAAGGATGATGTTGAACTTCTGATGCTCCTGCCCAGCTCCTGAGTGCTGGGATTAAAGGCGTGCGCCACCACTGCTGGACTGATAACTGAAGCTATTACCAGGACTTTCAGATGGGAAAATGTAAAGTATGTCGTCTGATATGCTTTTGTGTTTGTTACAAGATAGTTTGGCTATCCTGGGTCCTTTGAGTTTCCATATGAATTTTAAGGTCAGTTTATCAAGACTCTATATGTAGCTTTGCGCCTTTCCTGGAACTCACTCTGTAGCCCAGGCTGGCCTTGAACTCATAGAGATCCGCCTGGCTCTGCCTCCCGAGTGCTGGGATTAAAGGTGTGTGCCACTGCCACCCGGCACCAGCTGAGATTTTGACAGGGACTTAGCAGAACTGTTTTGTGGAGATTACTACTCTCTGGGCTTGTTTCAGGGACAGATGGTTTTCCTTCTGGTTAAGAATTACACTTTTGCCTGGTGTGGTGGTACATGCCTTTAACCAGCACTCCAGAGGCAGAGGCACATGGATCTATGAGTTCGAGGCCAGCTTGGTCTATATAACAAGTTTCAGGCCAGACAGGGCTACATAGTGAGACCTTGTCCAAAAGCACCTGAGTTACCTGAAAGGAGCAGTTTCTAACCTGTGGAGCTGCTGGCAGGCTGAGCAGTGAGCTCCAGTTTCTGGCTTTCATGAGTGGCCTCCCATGCTGGGGTAGGCTTTGTTAATTCAGCTGGTTTTGACTCATTTCCGCTCCGGTACGTAGCCCCTCACCCATATTGGTATCTGTCCTTTGGCCTATTGTTGGTTCTCTACCTGGGGTGAGAAGACACTTCTTCATATCTCCCTAGGAATAATGTCCTACAACAGCCCTGTGCCACAAAAGGGAAGGCAGGAAGGGATACGTGTCATGGTGCACTTGGAAATCAGAAGACAACATGTGTCTGTCCTCTTCTACCATGTGGGTCCTTTGTCTTCCATGTAGGGATCAAAATCAGGCCATCAGGCTTAGCAGCAAGCACCCTTACCAACTGAGCCATCGAGTCAGCCCCTGTCACATCCCCCCTCTGCCTTGCTAACATCTGTAACGGGCCTTCTGCATGACTTCTTAGAGAATGGACCTAGGGAACAAGTAAGGTTGCCAAGTTCCCTTTCAATCCTTGGCCTTGCCTTGACCTCTCAGTGTTTCTTGTCAGTCACTGCCATCCTTTGGAGGGAGCCCTTACTTACCCAGCAATCTTTGCTCTTTTTAGTTGCTCTTATTTTTTGTTTGTTTGTTTTTGAGATAGGGTCTCTCTACATAACCTTAAGTGTTCTAGAACTTCCTATACTATATAGACCAGGCTGGCCTTGAACTCACAAAGGAGATCTGCCCACCTCTGTCCCCAAGTGCTGAGATTAAAGTGTTGGGCACCTTACCCAGCCACAATCTTTGTTCGTGGTGGCCATTTTAACCTGTTGGTCTCCATAGCCACATCTCCCTGACCTCTCCTGACCCCTAAGCATCCTGACTTCTGTCCTCTTCTCTCTGCACCTCTCAGTCAAGGGTCTAATTGTCTCCCTGGCAAGTGTCTTCCCTGGACCCTCCCATGTAACTTCCCTTAGCAGTCAGTCTTGTGGTCACCTGAAGTCACTAAAGAAATCTCCACTAGCCTGGGCTGGAGGTACACACCTTTAAGGAAATTTGAGGCTAGCCTGGGCTCCAGGGTAAGATGATAGAGGGAACCACCTAAAACACAAAATAAGGGCTAGGGAGATGGTTCAAAGGATAAAGTGCTTTCTGAGGAAGGCCTGCTGATTTGAGTTGGATTCCCAGAACCCATATACAGGTGTCAAGAGAGAACTGACTCCACAAAGCTGTTTCATGACCTCCACACACATGCTTGGGCAGTAGCCACCCCCATCATGCACATACAATAATAATAAATAAAATAAACAGAATAAATGAATGAGCGATATAAAAGAGAGTGCCTGGTTTTATGACATAGTCAGATCTGACTTGACTCACTTTTATTTTGGGTTTTGCCTCTCGGAATTTGATTTAGGGTGACATAGTTGCTGCTCTCCTGGCCATTGGAGCCCCTACTACCAAGGAGGGGGGGGGGAGCCAGTCTTCCCGTGTCTTACCCTGCTATCCTATCGCTGTGGGGCACATGGATGGAGGAGGAAAGTGGTAAGGAGTTGGCATGATTGGTGCCCGTAGTAGTCCCTCCAGATGGTGGAGAAAAGCTCCTCCAGTAGGGCCTTCAGAGATGGCTCAATGGAGAGCAGAATGCAGCCTTTTTGCCGAGGACCTGGTTCAGTGTCGGTGCCCACATGGTGGCTCATAGCCATCCATAACTTCAGTTTCAGTGACTCAGCACCCTCTCTGGCCTCTCTGGGCACATGGTGCACAAACATACATTCAGACAAAATGCCCATACACATTTACAAAGTTAAAATAAAAATTAAGAAGCTGCTCCTGTCTGTGGGTGCTGCCTGGGCTTTCTGGGTCATCTTTACAGATCACCCCCACCTTCAGCTCCAGCAAATGGCAGCACCTCTGTTTTGGCTACTCTGGCTTTCTTCCTTCTGGCACACACAGACCCATCCTATTGGGCTCCCGTGGCAGGGTCCATTTTCACCCTAGAGTGGGTCAGTTCCCACTGCTGGTCCATATCCTCGCTGGAGGCCACCTGTACTGCTGACCCCCTGGGCCACCACCCCTACAGTAAGCCTCTTGAGCCTCCTTGAAGCATTCAGTCCCAGATTTGGAATTAGGAGGCAATTCACCAGCACAGCAGGGTGACATATATCATGAGTCCCAGCATCCAGCAGAGGCAGGTGGATCTCTGAGTTCAAGACCAGCCTGGTCTACAGAATAAGTTCCAGGCCAGCCAAGATTTTGAAAAATCATTTTTAAAAAAAGGGGGGGAGGAGGGGGGAGGAGGAGGAAAAGGAGGATGAGGAGGAAGAAAAGAAGGAGAAGAAGGAGGAGGAGGAGAAAAGAAGAAGAAGAAGAAGAAGAAGAAGAAGAAGAAGAAGAAGAAGAA
>CABHPR010138406.1:0-13744 GCA_902168415.1 Peromyscus melanophrys
AATGAGGCTGGGGAGGGGTAGGAGGTGAACCCTGGAAGACTTAGTGCAGAGAGACGAAATGTGGATTTGGTCAAAATAGAGTGTATTCGCATATGAAGAAAAAATGGCAGCAAAATGAAAACTTTGTAAAACCTGAGCTTTTCAATCGAATCGGACCCAGGTCTACCCTGGCTTAAAATGCCAGTGGCTTCTCTCTGTGTTTATGAAAATACCAGAACATTTAAGCCTGTGAGGTCCCATGGATGCAACCCAGCCCTCAAGCTTTGGAAAGGTGTTAACTGAGTCCCAGAATAACTTCTATAGGGAGGTTATTTTCTTTAATTAGCAAGTCATATGCAATATTTTTGCTACAAACTTACTTGCCTCTGGTTTGAAATCCCTAGTACCCCTTCCCAGAGCTGCTTTCTCATGTGAACCGAGCCCCAGGAGCCTCCTTTACAGAACACAGTTGAGGTTTTTGTTTTTGTTTTGTTTTTTTCCACAGTGACCCACTTTTAAATTGCCCTATTTAATGCTGTAGGTGCCTATTCTGGGACTGTTTATTTTCTAAATTGCTATGGGTCTTTAATGTTATGGTCTTCAAATGGGATCTGCTGAGAACCAGGAAAAGAAGGGAGGCTTGTTTGTCTCTTCACTAGCTACTGAGGCCCAGCTTCATGCCGGTCCCTGGACCAAGGGTCACCTGGAAGCGTTTCTGCCCACACAGAATGTATGGTCCAAGAGAAGAGAGAGCAGATGTACTCAGTAGCAGGTAATCATTTTGAGTCAGGAACTGCACTGACTACTGAATCTTACTCTCTCCCAAAATCATAAGCAGTAAATATTGTCACATTCACTTTATAATCAGGAAAACTGTGGCTGAGAGACCAAGGGCTCACCCAGGTCTAGCGCCATGTGTCAGAACAGGCTCCGTCTCCTCCACTGTGCTCTGTCTAAGGCAAAATGTGACGAGCCATACAAAAAAGGCAAATCACTTCTAATTGCCAATAAGAGAAGCTACCTCAATCTCCCCAACACATCCTTGCTTCCATTGGGTGTGGCCATTGTAAGCGATTTTTGTATAACTCTATCCCTGGAATTTTTTTTATAACCCTTTTCCTTATAACAACCCTTGGAGAGGTAATTCATTCAAGTCTATCTTGCAGTGAGGGGTCTTTAGAAATGCCCGGAGAGACTAACGAATTTGTGCTGAGTCTCACAGAGGCAGGACTGATATTTCAACATTTTCTGTTTTTGTGTAAAGCCTTCCCCCATTACCCTGTACTCCCAGCTTAGAAGGAACAATGGACACGAAGCTATTTAGTCTATCACTTACAACTCTGGGAAGATCATGAAGAAAGGGCCTCACAAATGGCACTCAGCAGAGAAGAGCTGGTCCTGAGACAGGAACTTGAAACAAATTTCAGTCTCCAAAAAGGTTGACAACAATAGACCTAGAAGATTGGGACAGACAGGTCTCATGGTGCATCACATTACAGGAAAGCAAGGGACCCTTCCAACTGTCACCACCAACCCCTAGGAAGCAAGGCTCAGGCTCACAGGGTAACCTGGGTCAAGGTCAAATTACCCAAAGTCATGACTAATGCCAAATACAGTTTAAATACAGTTGAAAAAACTGTGTCATCCAGTTTAAGAATAAAAATAAGTTAAAAACCAAACTAAAATGCCAGTAAGAGCCAATAGAGGCAGTCCAAGATGGGAGCCTGAAGAACGCCGTCAGATTGATCAGAGAGACCAGAGACTACTGACAGCCTGGTTCAATCCCCCAAGCCCTGGCACAGGTAGGTGTTTATAACATATACAAGAGTCCTTCGCATTCCAAGCAAACTGTGTGCATTTGGGAGAGTGGAGATGGAGTCAGAGAGGATCAAAGAAGAAAGAGAAAAATAAAACAGTGCCTTTAACTCCTTGGGTGTATGGTGCTCCATAACACATGCCCCTGAGTGAATGCAAGAAATCAACTGTCATTCTACTGTCACTGAAACAGGTCCACTAGCATCCCTCTTAGAGCACCAGGTGCCGTTGAAGGTAATCATCGTGCTTACAGATAAGTGTTTTTCATCCACTGTAACCTCAAAATGCAAACCAGTGACTCATCTGGTGCTCACCCAAAGAAAGAGCAAAGACAATGGACTGCTCTGCGATCATCTCTGTGATGGGCCAAGTGCAAGTCTGCAGGCGCTTGCTCCCCCGATGGAGTTGTGGGGAAATTAGACTGCGTGTGGTTTTCATCTTCTCTGCTGACTTTGGATTGGTCTCGAAGTCGATGAAACGACACTGTCTGGAGCCCTCGCTGCTGTGGGGCATCTGCTGACAGCTCAGGGCCCAGAGCTGATGTGTAGTGGCATAAGCCTCAGGAAAAGTGGTTTCATTTTTAAAATAAAGATAGCTAAGTTCCTCGCCAGTAGCAGTTATAGTGTGGCAGGTTAACCCAACTACGGGGTTGGGGGATGATTTTCAGGAAAGGAAGTTAAGAAAGGAGGGAGGGAGAAGAGGAAGGAAGGAGGGAGGGAGAGAGAGAAGGAAGGGAAGGAGGGAGGAAGGGAGAGAAGAAGGAAGGAGGGAAGGAAGGAAGGGAGGGAGGGAAGGAGGGAGGGAGGAAGGAAGGCAGGCAGACAGGCAGGAAGTGGGAGGGCATTTTCTTTTTCCAACTGCTTCTTTTATCCCATTCCAAGAAATCCAAGGCTCTCTTGCACCAGCGACGAGTTAGGGCCCTTTGTGTTCCAAACCCAATATTCGTGGGCTACAGTGTAAAGTTAGGCATGTGTATATGTTGTATGTTTAAATCAGAGTAAACATGTCTATCTCCTCAAATGTATCATTTTTAATGTTCATTTTCTAGCCTTTTAAAATATGCAGTGTATTATTATCTATCATCGCCCTACTGTGGAATAGCATCTTATTTCTGTTACTTAACCTCTATGACTCTGCCCCTTTCTCCCTCCTACTCTGCCTAGCCTTAGCCACTTTCTATTGTCAATCTCCATGAAATCACTTTTCTATATTCCACAAGTGAGTAAGATCACGTACGCCCTGTTTTTCTGAGCCTGACAGGGTATTTTGTTGGTGGTGGTTTTGTTTTTTGGTTTTGTTTTTCTTTTTTTCTTTCTTTTATCATTATGCTCCATCTATGTTGTTAAAAATGACAGAATGGTATCATACTAAGTAGTTTTCCACTGTTCCTCTGTACCACACTTTCTCTACCTATTCATTTCTTGGCCATTATGAATATCGCTGCAATGAACGTGAGTGTTCAGATACCTCTTTAGCAGCCTGACTTTGTTTCCCAAGGGTGTATGCTATATACCCAACAATGGGATTGTCATCTCAAATAATAGCATTATTTCTCATGTTTTGAGTAATTTCTCGATTGTTTTCCATAATGGCTAAAGTGTTGTATGACCAAGGTAGACTCTTAAAAGAAAGGAGAGCAGGTCCTGGGAAGAATAAACAGTGAGCAAACAGGTAATGTTCTAACTGAATATGAAATGCCCCATGACCTCCTGCGTTGAAGGCTTGGTCCCCAGCTGGCAGCACTATTTTGGGAGGTGATAGAAACCCTAGCTGAGCCCAGTTGGAGGAAGTAGGTCACTGAGGGGTGTATCCTTGGGGGATATAGTCTCTCTCTCTCCCTCCCTCCCTCCCTCCCACCGCCCCCACATATCTTGCTGGCTGCTTCCATGAGGTGGGAAGCTCTGCTCAACATCCCTTCCCATCCTGATACTCTGCTTTGCTATGGGATGAAAACAGGAGAGCCACTGGTCACGGGTTGAAACCTGTGAGATCATCAGCCAAAATACTTTTCTCCCTTTAAGTGGTTTTTCTGGGGTATTTCTCCCAGGATGAAAAGTCTCCCACAAGAGGGGAGTATGAAGAGGTGGGAACTTGCACCCTATTCCCATGCAGTGTCCCACAGAACACTGGCCTATATGGGAAGGGACTTCTGGATGCCCTTGAGTCTGGCCATCATACACAGTGAGTCCCCTTGAGTCACGGAAACTGCCCCAGTTCCATGGTCAATCAAAGGTTTAAGGGTTGCGAAGAAGAGCAAGATGTCAGTCCCTACCAAAAACATTGTCGTGGAAATGACAATAGAAGAGTAGAAAGTAGAACAGCATGGAACCAGACACCTCCAGGAAAGCAGGAAGAAAAATGGCACAATCGGGCTTCCATGAGCTACCACCTAGGGGCCTCATCCTGCACCAGGAACCAGGAATCTGGTGCATTCCCATGCGAGGAGGAGGCTGCACTTGTGGATTCTCCTCTACCTAGAGAATGAGAGTGCTTGTGCTATTTTAATTTTACTTATGAAAATGAATGTATGGGGGTTTTTTGGGTTTTGGTTTTTTTTTTTTTTTTTTTTTCCAAGACAGGGTTCCTCTGTGTAGTTTTGGTGCCTTTCCTGGATCTCACTCTGTAGACCAGGCTGGCCTCAAACTCACAGAGTTTTGCCTGCCTCTGCCTCCCGAGTGCTGGGTTTAAAGGCGTGTGCCACCGCTGCCCAAGTGAATGTATGATTTTTTTAAGCCTGAGCCCTGTCCCTAAAGTCAATCTCTCTGTCTCTCTCTCTCTCTCTCTGTGTCTCTGTTCCTCTCTCCTCTCCCCCTCCCTCCCCTTTCCTGTTCCCCCTCCTCTCCCTCCCTCCACCTCTCTCTGGCTTTATTATTAGGCCAGCACTAGCAGAAGGGTTTATCCACTTACACGTGTACAAAAGCTGCTGAGCTCCAGGCCCCATTAACTCTTGGGGCCTAGGACATGGAAGGACTTCCAGGCCTCGGCATCATCCTCACAAGTTGTACTTCCGCGGCACCCTTTGGTGATGTTTGCCATGAACTGCTCAACCTTGCAGTGAGCTACAAACAGTATTGGAACACCCTCTCCCTCTTTGTGATCAATTGCCGTAGTGGGCGGCCGGTACAGTGTGGCCCGTGTGATGTTGTCATCAGAAATTTGGAGAAATCCCGTTCGGGACACCACATGTCTGCAGGTTACCTGGAGGCCCCCTCTCAGGGGTCTCAGTCTCATTAATGAAAGAATTTAAGGATGGACTTAAAAGGAAACTCAAAGACAATTTTATTAGAATTTAAAAGAAAAATCCCAGAGCGGGAAACCTGTACATTTCAGCAACTGCCAAGTAGAAGGAGTTATAGAAAAGACAGAGAGAGGCTGGGCGGTGGTGGCACGTGCATTTAATCCCAGCTCCTCCAGTGAGTCTGCATGTTGAGCTAAACTAGGGACCTTGCGTCGCTCTGGGACACTAGTTACCAACCAGTCACTGCTTGTGAGGCAGTTCACCGGGATCCGTTCTCCTGTGCTGTGTGTTACTGCTCTGGTTGCCAGAATGCATACTTCCACCCTCTCAACGCCCAGTTCCCCTGTTCATGGCCAGCCCCTAGCACTGAAGCTGACCCTTCACCTCTTCTATGATGTCACGTAGTGAGGAGCACAGAGTGTACACTCTTGTCACACTGGCTTCTTTCGCTTGGCAATATGCACTTAAGGTTCCCCAGGGCTTGGCGCCTCTTTTCTCCTCACTACTGAAAAGCATTCTAGAAGCACTGTGCTTTACTTAGCCATCTGCTTATTGAAGGATATTGTGATTTTTTTTCCAGTTCAAGGCACTAATGAATAAAGCTGCCGTGAACATTTGCGTGGACATAGGTTTCAACTCATTTGGGTGAATATCCAGAAACACGACTGCTGGATTCTACAGTGAAGATTATGTTTAACTCTCTAAACACTGGTTTTTTAAGCTCTTTCTATCCAATGTTATACTATTAAGTAAGGGAAGGGGAGTAAGTTAAAAGTTGACTTCCCACAGTGTAGGACCAGACGTGGGCCCTGCTTTTATGTACTAAGTACACCGATCAAGCATCTAAAAGTGTCCTAAGATCTCGTGTATTTTCACATAGTGATAGATAGATAGATAGATAGATAGATAGATAGATAGATAGATAGAAAGATAGATAGATAGATATCTCCTTGATTTCATTCTAGTCTTGTCTTCTTTTTGTTTGTTTGTTTGTTTGTTTGTTTGTTTGAGACAAGTTTTCTCTGTGTTACAGCCCTGGCTGTCCTGGAACTTGCTCTGTAGATCAGGCTAGCTTTGATTTCAGAGATCTGAATACCTATGTCTCCCCAGTTCTGAGATTAAAGGCATGCACCACTACCTCCTAGCTCATCCTGATGTCTTTTCAATTTGACTGCCAAGACAGACTGGCCTGGGAAGATCTCTACCCACAGGATTTTAGTATGCCAGTAGGAGAGTGAGGGGGAAAAATGTATAAGTAATTCCTGAAATCATGTTGACATACTAGATTGGGAGAGATCACATCCAGGCAGGCAAGAAAATCGATGTTAACTTATATCATAAGTCAGCCAGTTGAGTTAAATAGGAATTGGAAGAGAGATTGAGGGTGGGGCGATACAGGGACACTTTGGCTCCAAGAATATATTATTAGAAGTTTTCTTAAAATGTTGTCCACAATGTGGCCCTACAATAGGATAAGACAAGAATGTTAAGGAGAGAAATTTGTGGTTAGGGCAAAGAAACATTTTCAAAAGTAGAAACAAGATATTTATACCATCTACTTCATGGCCTCTAACTAAAGTGGAAGAATCATGTTTGCTATTCTGCACATGGGAATAGCTGAAATAGAGTTCATGGCAATGAAGAAGGAAGCTTTCACCAAGCATACGTGGAAAAAAATTTTCACTTTTGTTCTCAAAGTTCAGCTACATAAAAGCCAAACAAAAGCAGAAATACCATCCTCTCAGATATTAAGATGATTTTGCTACATGACGTTGGACTGAGCCTAGCATATATGTTTTCAGAGGATTGTGGTCATTACTATTCTCCACCACTCTGGGAAATGTGAGCTTGGACTGGCTCCAAGAATCTTAGCAACAAGACAACAGCTCCCAAGCAGAGCCCCAGGCCTCTGGTGGGGCCAGAATCCTGGAGACAAGGAGCTATTTATTGACACGCACTGTCTGTCTTCCAAAGCTAGAATCCCAAAGATGGAGCTAACAAGGAGCCCTGGTGCCAGGATGTCACATCAGGTTAGAAGGACCAATCCATTAATGGTCTGCATGTCTGTGCTCACCCTGAACCAGAGGGGACGCAGAACATACACATACAGCGGCTTCTGAAAGGCCTTGGCACTTGACACTAGGCGCCTAGACAATTGCTGTGTTTAGCTGGGAGTGTGGGAAAGGGCTCAGGCCGAGAACGCTTCCTGCACAGATGGGCAGCGCTGTCCTGGAGCAGCCAAGGCTGCCAGCGGCAGGTCCTGATGGCAGGAGTGCTCACAGAGCCCCGGCGAGAGGACTTTCTGTGTGATGAGCCTTGAGGTGAAGGGCAGTCTCTACTGTCCTTGTACCACTTCTAGGGAAGAACTCATCCCAGGCATCAAGCACTGGCTTAGATAGGAAAAGAACCCCTGCACAGCGGTGAGTGTCCCACAGTTACAGAAGGAAGATCTGCTTCTCATCAAACCCCAAGAGGAGATATCATCTCAGCACACCATCCATAATCACCTTTAGATGCTCTGGAACACCCCAGAGAGACTCCACAAACCCACTGAAGTGCATGTCAATCATGGCCAAAGCTTTGATCACAGGTATTGACTGAGCTTCCTGAAAGCACTTACTCACTAAACCCCACAGCCATACAAATGGGAAACATCACAAAGCCCATTGTACAGGTAGGAAAACAGAGGCTTAGTGAGACTGAGGTGGGCAGTTTTCAGAGTGCTGGTCTATGGGCTGGTGACACCTTCCTCACCTAGAGATGTATCATGAAATGTCTCCAGTCGCTTGCCAGACCTGCTGCCAGAGAAGGTAATTCTCATGCACAAGCAAGGGTGAGGGCCTGTGGAAAGGCAACTGGTCAACCACCACACGGCAAGCAGGACCCAAACCCAGGAGGGGTGAGGTCCAGAGTCCTGCTCCCAACTTTCTAACTGTCGTTCCCCAAATTTGCTTGAGACAGAGACATAAGTGCTCCATTTCTGCCTCCACCCACAAATTCCAGATGTAGGGACTCTGCAAACATTAACAGACACTTGCCACAAAAGTGTCTGGCCAGGTTCACATGGTGGCATACACAGGAGTAACCTGCCACTTTCCCCATGAAGGCTCTAGCTTCTGGCTGAGTTCATAGAACATGCCACATTCCTCCGAGGGATGGAGGTTGGTTAAACACCCCACCCCGGAGACAACGCCCAGGCCTCTGGAATCTTCATTTCACACCCAAGAGGCAGCAGAACAATTCAAAGGAATGACGTAAAAGACTAAAATGATTAGCTGGGTGAGGTGGTTCATGGCTATAATCCCAGCACTCAGGAGTCTGAAGTGGGATTGCCGTGAATTTGGGGTGATAACTGGGCTATAGCATGAGATCCTGCCTTGCCAAACCAAACCAAAATAAAAGAAGAAACCACTACAGAGTTCAGAGCCTGTACGTTAGCTTTCTAGGGATCTCATCATCACATCGTACCACAAATTGGTGCCTGAGACAATGGAAAGTTGGTATCCCACTATGTTGGAGCCCTGAAGTCTGAAATCATGACATGGGCAGTGCCATGCTCCCCCAAAACCTACATGAGAGGGAATGTTTCCTTACCTCTCCCAGCTTCTCTTGGTCCTCGGTGTTTCAGGGCACCATCATTCACCTGGTAACCTCTCTCTCTTCCCTTCCTCTCCCCTCTACGCCTGTCTGCGTCTGAATTTCCCCCCTTTTATAAAGACACTTTATATTAGATTAAGCCCCCCCTCCCACTTCCAAATGAGTTGTCTTGGCTCATACAGCTACAAGGCCCTATTTCCAAGTCAGGTCATATTCCTAAGCACTATGAACCAGGTAGGACTCAACACCCGTCTCAGGTCAAAGGACCACAATTTGACAATTACAACTGGTCAGGATCCCCATATTTGTCTTTATGATCAGCTCCACATTTTAGCTGCTTCAGTTCCCCCTCAGCACCAGAGGCTCAGATAAAGTGACTTCCAAATTCAATAATTTTTTTCCAAAAGAATTTTTTTAGATTTATTTTATGTGTATGACTATTTTGCTACATGTATGTATGTATGTATGTATGTATGTATGTATGTATGTATGTATGTACATGTGTGCCTGGTGCCCTTGGAGGTCAAAAGGCATTGGATCTCTTGGAATTGGAGTTAAGGATGGTTGTGAGCCACTGTGTGCCAGTCTGTACAGTAATCTTCAAGGCTGCCTCAGTTCCCCAGGACATAAAACTGTTCAGCTCACCTCTCCATTGCTCAAGGTCAGTCCCCTCATGTCCCAACCCTCAACTGCCAGGAGAGAAACCCAAGGCCAATAGGGATCAGAGGCAACGTTCCTCCACCCAATTAGCTGTGACAAGGGGTATCTACTCTGGTGACTCCTTGGGGGCTCTGGGTAGGTACAATCACTACAGAAGGGTGTGGTGGGTAGGTAGCATTCACGGCATGTCCACTACAGTGATGATGAAGGTCATGGTAGTTCCTAATCACCTAGTAGATGAGATACTGAACCATGCAATATGTGATCCTCTTTTCAGACCTTCAAGGTAGTCATTGTAGGTACGGAAAGTTAATGGAGTAACTTGCCCAGGGCCACTCAGCTTGTAAGAGATGAGAATTCATTCCAGTCCATCAGGTTCCGTGATGGAACACTTGCTTTCCTGTTACCATTCAACCCCAGGCCATTGCACCAGGAGATGGTACCATTGGATCAAATCAGGGGAAATAGAGGTTGGCAGTACCTACCCTGCTTATGCCCCCAGACTGTCCTGAGCATGAGATAAAATCCCAGCCTGGAAAAGCCTTGGGAAAGTGAGCACCGGTACTGGTGGATCCTGAAGTTTTCCCAGGGACCACACGGCATTTCCACCTCTGTTCTCTGGACAGCCTCTGGCCAAGAACACAGCAGAGGCTTAGCAGGTGGCAAGACCTCCTGGAAGGAACTTCCTGCTACTTCCCCTGTGGTACTGTAGCCCCATGTAAACAGTCCTCCCCTCCAAAGAGGGCAGCTGTGGATTTGGAGTAACTTTTTCACTAGGAAACTTAACCCAAAGAGTTGGTTAACTGTGTCCAAGGTGGCTATAAGAGCACACGCCAGAATTTAGGGTAACTATCAAATGTTAAAGGCACCCATCAAACCCCCGAGATGGTGGTGTCAGATCCATGAATTCTATCCTAGGAGGGAGGTAAGCTCATAAGATATATCCACCCTCTGCCATGGAAGGGACGAAAGGTGTGGTCCAGAAGCAGGCCAGGTGCTCTGGGTGTTTGTTTATGCTTGTTCCCTTTGTGTGCTGGGCTGGACTGTTCAGCTGTTTGGTCAATCACTAGGGCAGGTATCACTACATGTAGCCTTTTGTGTATGTGACTGTCTTAGTCAATGTTCTATTGCTGTGAAGAGACACCACAACCAAGGCAACTCTTAGAATGGAAAGCATTTAATTGGGGTTTGCTTACAGTCTCAGAGGTTTACTCCATTATCGGCATGGCAGGAAGCATGGCGGCACACGGGCAGACATGGTGCTGGAGAGGAGCTGAGAGTTCTCCATCTGGATCTGCAGGCAGCAGGAAGAGAGAGAGACCCTGGGACTGGCTTGAACTTGAAACACCAAAGCCCACACCCAGGGACACACTTCCTCCAACAAGGCCACACCTACTCCAAAAAGGCCACACCTCCTAATCTCTGTCAAGTAGCACCACTCCCTCACGACCAAGCGTTCAAATCTATGAGTCTACGGGGACCCTTCTCACTCAAACCACCACAGTGACCGACACCATCACTTGACTTCAAGTAAAGCAGATTATCCATTCTGATGTAGGTGGGCTCACCCAACCAGTGGAAGGACTTAGCAGCAAGCACCCAGGCTTCCCAGAAAAGGATTTCTGCCTTAAGAAGTTTCGTCTGCTCTTCCAGTCCACTGGCCTGCCAGGAGAAGTTCAAGGCCTTCAGTATCAATTCGTGTTGGCATTATCAGTATGCCAAGCGTGCCTACTGTCCCTCAAAACACACCCTGTCACTCTCTCTAGAGAAACCTGACTGATACCGTCCCCAAGGACTGAACCACTCTTGGTGCACTGATGACATCAACTGAGTAGCCACTGGTAGGGGCGCTGGACCAGGTAAGAAGGGGCTGGGCCATGAAGTTCCGTGCTTAGAGCAGCACATGGAACAAGTCCCCTCCTTCCTCCTAGGGCTACCGGCTCTCCCGACAGAGCCTAGGTAGTCCCCAGAAACTCAGTGAGGTGATGTGGACCCTCACTCCTCAGCACAGAGCAACTGCACAGACGTCACCCTGGAGCTTCGTGGAAACACAGAGACTTGAGCCTCACCTCCCACCAGCTGAACCAGAACTGCGTCTTCTCGGGATTCCTAGACTCTTAAACACACACAGCCTTTGAGCAGCACTGGCCTTGAAGGCTGCTGCTCTATTTTCCAGGATGGACGCTTAACTAAATGGTTTGGCTTCCTGATGGGACTCTAACCAACTCTGAGCATGTGGACAAAACCAACAAGGAGATGAACGTATTTAGAACTAGCCGATAGGTTACATTAATGAGGCTGTGCACGCTGAAACTGCGGTAAAGGTCCGCTGTGTACCAGGCACTGGAGAAGACACACTGCATGTTAGCTCTTCAGTCCTCCCATGAAACCTCTGAGGAAGGTACTTTTCGTAGCTCCATTCTACAGCTGACAAAGCTGAAGTTCAGAGATGTCAAGTAACTTTCCCAAGGTCACAAAGCAAATAAAAAGTTGAGTGGAGACTTAAACTCAGGCAGAATATAGTCATATTCTGCCACTCTGAGGCACAGTTTTCATAGTGTTATGCCGGTTGGATAAGACAAGTTCTCACAGGACAGAGGGAAGTTCTGGCTGAAAGGAAACTTCAGAAGGGAGGCAACTTTTGAAATATTCTACGGAGGACAGTGGGAATTTGGTGGGCCTGTGAAACTGAAGTGCCTTCCAAGGGTGAGAAGTCTGCTCTTATTATTAAGATGGAACGTCCCAGCCAACCATGAGCCTCTCTCCTCAGAATTCCTCACTCTAGCCCACCTTTTCACCTGTTTACCAGGTTCCTCCTAATGTACATCATCTTTCAGATCTCAGTCTGCTGAGCCCCCTGAACTATGGTGGGTTTTCCTGACTAACTTGTAGTCAGTTATCATGAGAGCACTCTCACTGAGGCAGGATCTGCGCCTGGCTCTATGTGCTTGGGAACCTCTGGGGTCTGGCCCAGTGTCTTGCACAAAGCCAGGACTCACACTCAGAGGCTGCTAGGCATGTGCGAGGCAGAGACCACCTGCAGGTCTCAGGCATGAGCACCTACGACTCCACTCACCAGAGTCAGAAGTAGGTCTGAAGCAGAAAAACACTCTCCGCTTAATTAACAACACACAGGAGTGCTGCAGAGCCTGCAGAGCCTGGATTTATTAATTTCAACTCACTCCTCACTGGAAGCCACAATGAACACAGACAGACAGCTGTTTGTAATCCTAATGGTGCTGACGACTCCTACAAGGTCGCACTGTTCTCCCCAAAGCATAAATCAGAAGAATAAGCTAGATGGTGGATTTAAATGAAAAATGTGGAAACAATCCAATAGTCCTGTGACTTCTCAAAGAATCTGGATCAATCTAGCTATCATTAAGGCTGAGCATGGTGAACTGAAACACCAGGAATGTTGGCCCGGTGGGGGAAAATCCTCCTGAATTATGTAAGAGATGCAGCCAGGTTCTGCAAGCAAAATTCTCTTTTCAACATGAAAACCCTCTTTCAGAGGCTGGGTGCTGTTTTGATAAAGGATTAGTTTAGTGGTCAGAGAAAGGATCCATTCCAGTTCACAGCCCTACCTGTGTTTGCTCAGGAGCCACTGCAGACCCTTTATCCCAGGCTGCTTGACTCCCACGGTGTTTAAATTCTCCCAGGGAGAAGACCTCTCCTTTCCAAATCAGGCTGTAATTCATCAAAGCTGCAATTCTTCTCGCTACCATCCAGTTCCGTGTCCATCCGCTTGTTTACCAAGTCTCAGTTGGTCTTTTTAGCCCCAAATATAAATACTTCTACAACGGCCAAGGATTTCTAAATACAAGTGAGACTTCAGAACATGGCTCTTTCTTACCGAAAGATGTTATCAGACCCCAACATACACAGACAGGCTCCTGTGAAAACACTCAAAACCCAACAGGAAGCGGGGCTTTGGGAGAATCACAAATGTAGCCATGTGTCTTCCTGGCAGAGGTTTCTCCAATCCCATGCCACAGCAAAGGGGCTGCTGAGAGTTCCCCTGCAATTCCAGATTGCCCCCAAACAAGAGCAAGCTGAAGGATTCCAGTGCAGGCTGTGGACTGACTCAAAGTCAGGAGGACTTGACTCCAGAGAGCGGGATTTCTGGTCAAAGAGCGAGCATAGTTAGAGCTGCTGTTTGGGATGTCTGATTTCTGCTTGCTCATTTACCAAAATTTCAGGAAATCAGAGCATTCCTCCCACACTGATTGACAACATCCCTGCTAAACCTGAGGCCCCTAAAGAGAAATCAGTTGGCTGGGCGGTGGTGGCTCACACCTTTAATCCCAGCACTCAGGAGGCAGAGGCAGGCGGATCTCTGTGAGTTTGAGACTAGCCTGGTCTACAGAGCAAGATCCGGGACAGCCAGGGCTACACAGAGAAATCCTGGCTCAAAATTTTTTTAAAAAGAGAGAAATCACTTGTTTGTACCTC